>LPNX010277835.1:284831-313306 GCA_001517045.1 Pseudotsuga menziesii
TCATTAATTTCAGGAACGGACATATGGTTGACATGACACATTTGTACCCTTTGAATGTCTCCACATTAAACATTGATATGTGACATATATCATTAGAACCACATTCATAACCAAAGTTCATGCTATAACATACAAGATTATAATCAAAAGATTATATTTATCCATATTTATATCACGAACCATAATCTCTCGGCCTTCATATCATATATGTATTAGAAATACAATTTGCTGCAAGCTCTCGTTGCGCTGCCAGCTTGGGACTTCTGCTATCAGTTTATGATTTTTACCATACAAAGCATAAATCCTTACACAAACACAAAGTTTTATTCACTGAATAGATTTCTGATGATTTAAGATATCTTCAGGAGACTAAAGGTTAATAATCAAGCATAAAAAATCCAAAAAAGAATTGAAAACCAACCAAGGCAAAATCAAAGGAAACTCAAAATTACACAATAAAAACTAGGAACAACCCTAGAGATAACAGGAGGTGTTGAGGACATGTGTTTTTTATTTGTTGAACTCACTCTTCAAGGAATTGACAAGAAGTTATAACTAATCCTTGTTTAGAGTCTAGACACATTTAGCAACATTGTTTGGGCAATGGCTAATTATTATGAGAATCAAATTTCGAAGTGGGGCTTATAGCCTTTGGGGCAATACAAAAGATCCTAGATAATATTTACATTATTTAATTACTTTACTTTTCTCTACATAGCAACATAATGTATGACCTTAAATTTGAATAGATAAAAGGAAGCATATTTCAAAATCATGAAAGAGAAGCGTAATACAGTGATTCATGAAAATGATACAAAGGCTATATTACCATTCCCGTAAAACTGGTTATAAGCAAGCTCTTTCTTCCTTGATTTTCCATTAAAAAAGAGGCCATGGCTGTACCTGCAATGGTCAGAGTATAATCTAATAAGCAAATTTCTTTCCATCTTTACTAAACACTGTTATTTATGTATTTTTATTTTGTTTTTTTACTCCCACTAAACCATTTGTCAATCTAATAAGCTGCTGCTCTATCTTTCTTTCCACAATATTTAGCAAATTAACATAAAATTCTAAATTAAAGAGAACCAAGATTCATAAGTATAAACTAACCAATGACATTTAAAGCCCCCATAGAAGCACTTGCTGCAACATCAGAAGTAATACTACGAAACAAAGAAGTGGAGTAATAAACAACTTCATTTCTGCCAGCATGTAGTCGAAACAAGAAAAGTGTTGCTCTGACACTAACCAATGTGATCCAAAAATTGCAAAATTCAGGACTAATCTCCTTATCAAACAAACTAGTTACTGAGGTTCAACATTGTACAAAAAAAAAGTAAGATATCCCCATGACCTACCAATAAAGTGTACTTGTTGCACATAATCATGGAACTGAGTATAATTATTGCACTTCTGTGCTCATCATTTTAAAAGAATAGATATACTACATTAATTACTATTATCTAGATTCCATATGAATAGTTTCTTTATTTGTTTGTTTCGTTTTCCTTCTCAAAATGCAAGTCATCCTAATGCATTTGCATTAGGATGTTGAAAAGGAAGTGTACAAGATTAGCAGTGCTAATGAAGATAATATGACAACTATCAAAATTTGGTTTTTACAATCAATTGTGACAAGATCAGACCTTGCAATCAACTGTATTCTATATGGAAATAAGGAGTTCAATAAATGGAATATTTAGGTATAATTGTCAAGAAGCAATGATTGTCTAAATAATTTCAACATTAGAATATTGATTCATTACTAGAAGAGAATGAAATGACTACAGGAAACAAGATTTGGTACTACTGAAATCAAAGAGACATAACTACAGGAACTCAAAGTTTTGCTAATCGTATAGTGTGAAAAAGACTCACTCTAACTACCAAATTATGATACTTAGTGCTTCCTTTGCAATCTCTGTCCGACTAACACTAGGAATATAACCAAGGCCTAGACCATGCCAAGAATTATCTAGTGCATAATTAAGGTTGTAAAAGATGATCAGCCTAAGTGGCAGGCTGCCCAATTTCCACAGCTGTCTGTCCTTATTCTAAGATAAAAAGCATCACACAATAGTAATTTTTAGACAAAACCAAATGCTAATGTCACTTTATTGCAGAAACCACAAATAAAGCAACAGGAAACCAAAAGCAAAATGTCAATGTATACTTACCAGGTTTTTCCATTTATGATAGATCCTTGTCATGTCTTTCTTTTTCCATTCTTGCAAGTCAAATGTATTCATGCCATATGCTCATGTATAGGAATTTGGGTCAAAATCCCTCACAATAAGAGGATTTGAGAAATTCAGAGAAATTCAGAGGATTTGGATAGTTGCAGAGTTCAAAGATCTTGACCCTACCTTTCTCATACTGCCATGGTACTCTTTTTGTGGGTGCTTTTTCTACAGGGAAAGGAAGGGCCAAGTAATAGGCCTGCCACAATGTTTGATTCATTATGCAAAATTTCAAAATTTGTAGATATCATCATTGCAATCTTATCTCTACAATCCAGAAAGAGTCATTGAAAGAAATAAATGAACAGGGAAAACACAATGTCTTCTTTAACCTCATATCTTTACTATTCAAAAGGTGCATAAATGATAAAGAGTGTTTCATAGAAAAGTCAAATTTTGTAACTAACACAATGTATTAACAATAGTCTCACCTAGAAATGCAGATGGCTTATAGTTGCAAAAGCTCCCAGGCTATTGTAGCCCAGACGAAAATATGGGTTGTCAACCTCAGCAGCGAAATGCATAGCTAACAGTAAGCTATCATGGTCAATGCGTTGGGGTAAGCAGTCCAACACTCTTGGCACGAGGAACACATGCCCATATTCAATTAGACTCACCTGCATGAGAATAAAGATGATCGATTAACATAATCTTTTAACATTCAAAACACCTCAAACCCTAAAAGGTACTGCCATCATCGTTAATTTCACTTACATTGATAGCAACCACGTTTGGACTATCCAAGATAGAGGCATTTTCCAAGTAATGAACTTTGTACTCCTCAATTCCTTCAAAACAGAAGAGCACCTTTTTCTGGCCTACTTTGGAGAAGTTGAATTTACTGGGGTCAAAGTTTTGCTGCACCTTGTCCACTCGAAATTCAGTGGGGCATTTCTTAAGATGGCACCCTTCATTCAGCTGAGCAATGAAACCATAATCACCGGGTATGACCTACAATCATTTCCACAGTGTTTGGGGATATAATCTGTATCAAACCTTGTCTTTATAAATATACCCCCAAAACCATACCAAACTAGAACAGTTGAACATACCTTAAATATAGAATCAGTTGTTCAAAAAATAATATTCTACAAAGGGTATTCTTCAAACAATACATGGTCTTGGTCTCGCAGGGTGCACACAGACCACAAGGGTGCTCACAAGCTTGGTCTCGTAGGGTGTAGGCAGACCAAAAGGGTGCTCGTAGGTTTGGAGCATGGCGAATGGCGTGGGCAGGAATGTGGAATAAAATAACCCCCAGCATATTGGATATTTAAATAGTAAAAAAAACCTTTTTACCCCTAATATACCCCCAATATATTGACTTTTAATTTTTTAATTTTAACCCCCCAATATGAACGGACATGATATCATATTGGTCCTTAGGTGACACCCCCATGGAAATTATGAGTAGTCGAATGTTCTTAGAAGGTGAAGAGGTGTGAAATAACATATCATGAGACCAAGGATTCAAATGGGTGAAGAAGAATAGCTCCCCATAGAAGTGGAAGAGGATATTAAGAAACTAGGTGCCACTTGGAGAGGTATTCCTTATGTTTTATGACAACAATGATGGAAGATCCTATGACAAGTAAGAACTGATTACAAAACTGAATGGAGAGCTATGAAAATCTGACATGTCATGGATAAAAATAGCCTCAAACAAGGCACACCTGGGGTTTGGTGGCAGCAATTCAAATTTGGAGGAATACTAAGGGTTGAGGAGAAGGACAAGTGTCATGGAGGTTACTAAACATCAATGATGAGTTGGAGGATTCCTATGGGAGTGAATTCAACCTTGTAGGACCTTCATAGGGTTATAAAAATATGTCATGAAGAATGAGAATGGATTTTGATCATTTGAGAATTTTCCTTTAGCATTTTGGAAATCACTAGCTTGTTGTTAGAGAATTAATCTACCTTAGTACCATGGACTTACACCTAGGATGCATTTTCATTTATCTTATACTTATGTTATATAATCCTACTTAGGTTATACTGATCAATATTGGTCTATTAGATGATTTCTGGCTCATTAAATCATAGTTGAGGCACTCCACTTTAATCACCTCGACAGTCGAGGTGCTCTAGTTTGATCATTTTGTCAAACCATGTGACTTCATTGATTACACACCACTCATTATCCCTTAATTTAGGGAATATGTTTGACTAGGGGTGCTAGTGTGTGAATGTGGTTGTTTTATGGTACTCTTGGGCATTTATTGGCTACTAGAGACTCTCCCACTCATACATGTGTTCACCCATGCCAAGCATGCCTTTGTTTATGATCGACCATGTTGACACTTTCATTCATGACTATTTGGTAAGGTCTGGGAGCCTATTGGTAAACCTAGGGGGGTTTAGGGGTCAAATCCTATCCCGACACTTGTATGCATCCAAATGGCCTCCAAGGGCTCACAAATTTTCCCCATTGTATTATAAGTATGTACCATACATATCTGCAAGTTGTACACTAATAGGAATATCAGTTATTGGCACCATCTATGTGTGTTAATTTGTTCTCTTTTGTTGTTCTCTTGCATATTTTGTAAATAAGTTGGATTATAAATATTTCTCTATCTCCTATATATCAATGTGAATAAATTATCACATGGTATCATATATTTGGGGAGCTTCAAATCAAAACTAAGAGTGTTTGGGGTTGTTGTTTAGGGCATTTTCTAGAAAATTTGAGTGTTTCCATTGCAGGTACAACAGTGTTTCTGTCACACAATGCACAAGAAAAATGGAGAATACTCGGATATTTCTGACCCCATTCAACTATATTGAATGGAAGTCCAAAATGGTGATCTAGCCGAGGTTCAAAGGACTGTATAGAGTCACCATGGGGACTGAGAACGAGCCCAATTCTGTTGTGGAGAAAGCTAAGTATTTCAACAGACTTGATGAGGAATTTGGAATTATTTGTCTTAGTACTTAGAGATATATTATCTTCCATGTATATGGTCTTGTAACACCCAATGAAGTTTGGCTCAATCTTGATTTACTATTTGGGAAGACTGATGAGATGAGAGACCATCATCTCGAAAATGAGCTAATCTCATTGAGTCTAGCTCACTATCAGACAATACAAGACTTCTTCACCAAATTCAAGGTGCTGGTGCATTAGCTAAAAAGGTGTGGAATAGAGAAGAAATATGATCAACTTATATTTTCTATCCTTTCTAAGCGAGGGCCTGAGTATTCTTTGTTCATTTCAACATTTCACTCAAGCAATCTCACAACTATAAATTGGAGGATGCCTATGCTAGCAGATTTCATGGATCCTTTCACTTGGGAGAAAGAAAAGTTAGTGAGAATGGGTACCATAAAATACACCAAGGATCAATCCCTTTCTATTGGTGTTTCAAATCAAGACAAAGGTAATAATAAAGTCAAGGATTTGAAGCAACAAAGAGAAAAGGAGAAGAAGCATTCAAATACAGAAAGATCCAGTTCAACTGATGAGGATTCGAGATACAGGAGGATGAAGAAAAAGAGAGAGATAACCACATGTGGTTATTTCAAAGTTTCACATTAGGAAATATCGTTCTTCAAAATTAATATGGACATCATGACCAAGCTCCTTGAGGAGAACAATATCCGTGTTCCATATTTTGCAAGAAGATGAGATCGCAAGAAAGAAGATGGTAAGCATGTGCATGCCTTGTGTGCATGGGAGAAACCCATTCCTCATATATATATATTTCATATGGATATGTTTGTGATTTAAATAATTATATATCAGACTCTGAAATCTCCATTCCTTCCTTGGAATAAATCCCAACCAATTCACCAAAGTTTCCTCCAGAAACTAGTCATTTTCTACTAGTTTCCAATGTTTCTTCTAAAATCTCTTTCCCACTTACTTCAAATCCTTCCTATTATGATTATGAAGGTTATACACAGGATTATATACAACCTATTACAGTCACATACTCATTTTACCAACCATTTCATTCCCAAAATACCCGACAACCCTCAAGTTCACTAGTTGAAAAATCTCAAAATTGCCTAGTTTCCAATGCTATGTCACTTGTGTATGCTGCTTTTATGTCTTGTATGTAATTCATTGGTTGGAAAAACATGGATTTTTCCTTCATGGTACTTATATTCCATATGTATTGACTTTATCTCACCACTCATGGTTTAAGTTTCAAATCTCCAGACCCTCTAGGTTCGCTTAACTGTCAGTGTGATCTAGTTTCCCACTCTTCTCCCACTATGGACCCATTAGCTCATGGAGACACCATACCTATAATATATTCTTCTGTATATGACATATATTTTTATATTTCATAGACCTATGAGAATTTTTATAGATTTATGAAGGGGATTCATCAAATTGGGAAGAAGATTCATGGTTTTATTCATGACATGGAAGTTGCGCATGAGGCAGATTTTGTTGAATCTTTTGATGTTATTTGGTAACAAGTTCACAGAGATATATTTTCCATGATTGATTATGCTTATATATCAGATTATTATTGTATAAGAATACATTCTTATGGTTCTTCTCCATCAACAAATGATGACCATCAAATGGCCTCTCCACATGGTCTTTGTCTACAACACATTGATGCATTGATGCATGATCTTGGAATCAACAACATCTTCACCAAGTCCATCACTAAGAAGTTTTTCTCTCAGCTCATTCAAGTGAATAGGAGTACCCATCAAAGAAATTTTTGATCATATCTATCGTGTCCATTCTTGAGGGATGATTTTCCCCATGAGGTTTTGCCTCTTTCCTCATTTTACATGGACAAATATTTTTTTTTATTGTAAGAGGTGACTTGAGCCTTAGTTGCCAAGGCATGAATAAACATTTGGTATAAGATGTCCCAATTTAGGATTAATCGGGGGTGTTAGAGAATTAATATACCTTACTACCATGGTATTACACCTAGGAGGAATTTTCATTTATCTTGTACTTATGTTATATGATCCTACTTAGGTTATGCTGATTAATATTGGTCTATTAGATGATTTCTGGCTCATTAGCTCACATTTGAGGTTCTCCACTTTGATCATCCTGACAATTGAAATTCTCTAGTTTGATCTATCTATCAACCCAGGCACCCTCATTGATTACACACCACTCCTTATCCCTTAATTTATGGAATATGTTTGACTAGGGGTGCTAGTGTGTGAATCTGGTTGTTTTGTGGTCTTATTGGGCATTTATTGGCTCCTAGAGACTCTCCCACTCACACATGTGTTCACTCATGCCTAGAATTCCTTCATTTATGATCCATCATGCCTCCATACATGTTCACACTTACATTCGTGACTATTTGGTAACGTTTGGAAGCCTTTGGTTAACCTAGGGGGGTTTAGGGTCAAATCCTAGACTGACACTTTTATGCATCTAGATGGCCTCCAAGTGCTCCCAAATTTTCCCCATTGTATTATAAGTATGTACCATACATATATACAAGTTGTACACTAATAAAACGATGAGTTATTGGCACCATATATGTGTTATATTTTGTTCTCTTTTGTTCTTCTCTTGCATATTTTTTGAATAACTTGGATTGTGAATATTCATCTAGCTAATAGATCTCATCGTGAGTCAATTCTCACACTTTTCCATTGCACGGTGAGTGCTCACTTACCTTGCTAGTGATCCAATTTCAAGAGAGTGACATTCTCATCAAATTTGTCTATGGGAGAGGCCACCCTGACCTCTCATTTGTATCTTAATGGTTTTTTTAACTGCATATAGGAGGATTCTATTGTTTGTGACCCATCTCTCCTCCCATTCTCTCAATCCCCACTTCAATATTTCCATATTTCTCTATGATGGTGCACTTGTGTGAATGGTGGTTGCGCTCCATTGAGTCCAGTTGATTGCCAGGAATGGGTGAATGATTTAAGGCTCTGTAATATTGTTGTACATGAATAAACACCTTATAACCGAAGGTCTGGGGTTACCAACATACTCAATAAACTTGTAGACAATTAACTCTAGAGTGCAGTAAAGGAAATAAGAGGATGGGAAAGATTCACCCGATACACGATGGTTGATCCTAGCTTGTCCTATTCCGCTCTGATTCTCCTCCAAAGTCTTCAGGGATGCTTTCTCCTTCACCTGTCAAGGATCAATACTCCAAATACAAGATGATTCATATATATAAATAGGTTAAATAAATTCTATACAGGGTGCTGAAACATAAACATTTATCAAACCACAATACATGAAATACATTCAAGACACAATATGGAAGAAGGATTCTCTTTATTAACAATAATGGAAAGAGTTCAGATTACAACCCAACACCTGAGACAAGGACTCCTCTGCAGCCAAAGGATTTTGAGTTCCACTGCTCCGAAGACTTCTGTATAAACTCCACCAGCATAACTTTGCTCTCCAAGTGTATATATCAAACAACCTCCCCAAGGCCTGTATTTATACTAGGTGAAATAAGGCAGTTTCGAAGGTTGAAACAGTTAAGGAGATTAAGGTAAATGGCTTAACTAATCTCAAATAATCGTGTGTTTTTATTTTTAATGTCAAAGGTAAGTATCCGCGGGTATGAAGAATAGCAGCTCCCGTATGATCCACGAGTTGCTCTAAAGGCAACCCGCGTATACATATATATGCGACATGCAACAACCGAGACTCACGTATATGAGTCGTGTATATGACTTGACATAGCAAAAGGGTAAAAATAACCAGCTGGATAGATGATAAATGTAGTTCATAATAATCCCATCTATAGTGTTTTGGGAAACCCTCAATCCATAGATGTCCTTTTGTGTGCCAACATGAGGGATGTCGGCACTCAGATGGAAAGGTGCCATTCAGGTGGATAACAGATGCCCCCTAATGTGTGAGGTCAGAGGGGAACGATGGCCGAAATACATTATAATCTTTATCTTTGGAGAACTCAGAAATCCAATGGAGCAAAGAGAGTACCTGAAAGAAATACATAGTAATGTCATATACAAAATTACATCTGAGGATGCTATGTTCAATTTACTGGAACACTATCTCCTTTACAATATTTGAGTACATCATATGATACGGGTATGAAAACCACATATATTACAAAGGTGGATCGAAACCACAATATACAATAATGATGAGTCTGCAAAGATCTCGAAGCTGTGTATATGGATAGAACATAATATTGCACAACTTAGTCCATAGGTGAGGAACTAAGGTTTTCATAAAGGATCCCAAATAACTAGTACAATCCAAGCCATGTGAATAAGGGTAAGCTGAAGTCGAACATGGAAAGAATTCAACAGTTTGTCAATCAATAGTTGATAATCAACAACTGAAGCAAAGGAATCCACCAATGATGAAAGTGAATCCTGAGGTACAAACGTCAAAAATCTAGGTCTTCATCATCAGGAAGTACTAAAAAATAACCATGCTGTGATAAGGAAGGAAATAGATCCTCCAACGGATCACAAGAGTGACTAGGAACTGGGCAAAAGAAGGGAGACACAATAAATAACAGATATAACAATGATGGGATCAGGCAATAGATCAGACATTGGGAATAGTCCTTGAACAATGAGCACAACACAGAGATGACCCAAGGCAGCGGTTAACTTATAGATGGAACAACTAAACCTATTTGTCATGTAGGAGAAATGATCAGATTCCCCAGGTAAAACGAACAAGAGGAGGAGTAAGAAACTCAAGGTAATAGATGAACAGAAAAGTAATCACTGAAACATGGATATCAAAAAACAAAGAGTGCTATGTTCAAGGATGACATGCTGCCATTACTGAAAACAAGAGAAAACTTCTTCCCTACCTTCCCTGTTAAATTTTAACGAGTCCAGGAAAGTCAAATCGGTTCCCTCTTCATTTTTTAACAAGCTTGAAGAGATGGGAAAATAATGCTTGATAGTGTCACTAATTTGTGGATTTAATGAGACCGAACTAGTACATGCTTAGCTGGTGTTTTCACATTTAGAGAGTCTGAAAACTCCAAAGAAGACTCCAGGGGGGTCCTTTTTCGTCCAATTTAGTCTCCTGAGGCCGAAAAAGTATAAAACATACCACAGAAGAACTCTCTTAACTTCCAAAGAAGAAAAGGTGAACCTTTTTCGTACTTAGTCAGGGAGGTCCGAAAAATTTTAAATTACCACCTACCCAACGCTCCTTCCAGAACAGCATAAAATAACTTGAGTTTTACGAGTGTGAAGGAAAGCAAGATCACTCGGAAAGATCCATTTGGTTACGAGAAATGGGGCTTACAACAATAAACTCGTTGCTTTGTTCTTAAGTGTTTAACGAGCATGACAAAGACACAAAGTACACTCGAAATCTTTTTCATGTTTGGGTCTAGAGCACGAAAAAGAGAAAACTAAGCTCAAACCGGGTGTTCCTTTTCCGTAAATTTAGTCCCTCGGGTCCGGAAAAGTGATAAACATATACCTGAGAATACTCTTCTCAATTCAAAAGAAAAGAGAGTGATCCTTTCTCGTATTATTCCGCATGGTCCGACAAAGAGATAACCTACCACCAATGTGGATGCCCGCTCACATATTATTAATGATCTTGAACGGACGAGTTAACTCGACTGTCAAGTCTATTTTGAAGGAGTCAGACCCGGGCCTAAAGAAAATCCATAAGGATGGGGAGTCCTATAAAGAAATAGCTTGTAAAAAGTGATTCAAAAGAAACTCTATTTGGTGTGAAAAATAGCTAAAAGGATACCCCTGAACCTGGAACAGATGCGGCATGAGTACCAAAGGATGACCAAGGCATATAAGAAGGATACTCATGAAAAAGGGTCCTAGCCATGGAAGAACAATGGTAAAAAACAAGGGACTAATGGCTTAGAATACCATAGTCCGTGGAAAAATGTTGAATGCTAAGGTTAATGTGGATTGAATAAAGATGCCAAAATGTATTGGAAATTACAAAACCACCCTATTGGAGCAACAACACCTTGTAAAGATGAAAAACCTGTTCTAAAGCACAAAGAAGTATTGTATTAGTGGATTGACATTTCAAACTATAGAAAAAGACCCACTTTAAGAAATATAAATTCTATAAATAGTTTGAAAATTAAAACAAAACTCACCATTTGAACTTTTGAGCCATAAAAAGCAAGTTTTACCCTCTACCTTTATTCGATCATTGTGAACAATTGGACTGACAAAATCAAAATCCGCCAGTTGCAGGTAAGCCTACACCCTAAGCTCTTCATTTTGATCCAAGCAATTGTTAAATTTGAGTCTGAATTCCATATTTAAAAGTGTCCTGAACTGTAGCACAGTGCATCCGCGGGTTGCTGATATGGAAACTCGCGGATATGCGTTATATACATGGGTTTCCTAATTAGACAGTCGTGTATAATACGTGACTTATCTAATTAGACAGTCATGTATGCTGCGCAAAGGATATAAGGTTTAAAATAGAAAAAAAAAATTGAATTTTGGTATGGAATAATTGAATCAAAATACTTGTATTTGCTAGGTAAAATATGGTTCTGGAATGGAGGGAAAGGGAGCACGAAATAATGGACCAAGTAGCACTCCAAAGCGCGCCTACCATACATGCATTACGCACAAGCAGGCTGCTAAAATTCTTTTGTACATCGCCCATGCAGGCCAATGTCCGCATACTTGAGGTCATGGTCAATTATTGGGATCATGAGTTGGGGATGTTCAACTTACAAGGTGAAACCTTAGAGCTTACCACTGAAGACATGTATTTCATTACCGGGTTGTCATGATGAGGAGCGCCAGTGAACCTGGAGGGAACTAGCAGGGGCGGTGACCCCTTAAGTGTCCAAAACTATGTGGATGTGTTCTGTACACCGGGTACTCAAAGAAGAGGAACTAGCATTCCGGTTGCAGAAATCCGAGATTTTACTCTCCAAGTATTAGCTAGCACCATTGTGAGAATATCAGGATCCTCATATTTACATTTGGCCACAAGGAACCAAATGAGGCTGGCAGTTGACTGCTTTAGAGGTGCTCTCTATGATTGGTGCTCGGGAGTTGCCCCCATCATGAGGAGACAATTATCTGACTGCAAGAGGGGAAGGCGGAAAAAATTTGGCTATGCAACCATATTAGTGGCCTTCTTCTTCAAGATAGTACCAGCACTGAGCCCTGCTATACCTCTACCGATCAGATCTCCACGTCAACCGAGGTTGAGCAAGTGGGGAGACATCTTCCTCCGTCAAGGAGGAGGAGACTCGGTACATAGCGTCTATGATGATGATTTTTATACCTCTTGGGAACGGCAGCTACCAGCATTGGAGCAGTTTCCATATGCCAGGATGGACTTTCGAGGTGACCCCGTCCTTATCCTCCCTCCAGGAGGAGCATGGGGAGAGCTAGGTAAGTAATTTTTAATTTTTATCATTTTCAATTTTTTTATGAATTTTAGAATGATATATAGATACATATGTACAAGTCTGAATCCTATTCATGTGTCAAAATGCAGATATTGGACCGGTCCTCCCTGAAGGGCACCCTCACATGTTTGTTCGTCTTGTCGTGGGCGAGGATCCAAGATTGATTAGGGTACTAGAGGGAAAGCTAGCCAGGCTGACCCAACGAGTACCTACTATGCGGATTGAGCATATCCCTACAGCCATGCAGGAGTTTGTTGTGGGGGTTCCACCGGTTTGGATACGTCTTTTTAGATGAGTAGTTAGAGTAGTGCTCATATACATAGATGCGGTGGAGGCTGCCGAAACCGAGGAGGCTGAGGAAGCTAGAGCACAGAGGGATCATGGGGACCAAGGAGGTCCTAGTGACCAGGGCAGTCCAGCTTAGTTCTATGACATTTTGATGGACTATGATCCACATTTTTGTACATTTTGTATATGACGGGATCTGAGGATTAGAATTTACCTATCTACTGACAAATATTTTACATATATATATTGGTGTTGG
This sequence comes from Pseudotsuga menziesii, assembly GCA_001517045.1. Classification (NCBI taxonomy): domain Eukaryota; kingdom Viridiplantae; phylum Streptophyta; class Pinopsida; order Pinales; family Pinaceae; genus Pseudotsuga; species Pseudotsuga menziesii. The sequence continues at coordinate 297,956 of LPNX010277835.1, forward strand.
TTGTCAGTTTATTTACAAGTGTTTTTCATATGTTTGTTGTACATTTTTATAAAATGTGTGTGAGATGCCAATCCAAAATGTAATTAGCATATGCATCAGTCAATGAATTTTGGTTTCGTGGAATATGATTGAAAATGATAACCTCAAAATGTCTTTCCAATAAACGAATTTGCATGAACTGACGTAATAAGATAGGATTTCATACCTGATAAGCTCGATTGAGCTGGGAAACCACCAACTGAGAATCCAAACGGACCTCAAACTGGGTGATGCCATGTGAAAGAGCATCCCATAGGAGCTCAATTATAGCCCTATACTCAGCAACATTATTAGAAGCAGGACCTAGACAAGCGTCTCCCGTGGCAACAAGCTGTCTTGAGGAAGAATAGATAACCCATGCTGCTGAGGCTAGGTTACAAGTGTGATGGATGGGACCATCAGTGAATCCTAAATACCTTTCAGAAGACATCTGCAACAACCAACAGATATTATAAAAAACAAAACCAACAAACTAATGTACATAAAAATACATACAGTAACAATACAAGAAAAAGTGCTAAGCCTAAGCATAGTACTTCTTCAGGTAGAGCCCATTTCTAGGCTCAGGCAGCTTGTTCCCATCAAAATCAACTAACTCATATACACCCTTACTTAATACCTTCGACACGACATAAGGTCCTAACCACATTGCCTTGAATTTTCCTACCCCCATAGGTTCTTTATCTTGGTCCCAAAGCAATACAAGTTCCACTTCAGAGAAAACCCTAGGTTTGACCAATTTATCATACTGAGTTTTGACCCTATTTTTATGAGCCTAATTAGCAGTCAACGCATCTCTATGCTGTTCATCAAGGTGTTCTAAATGTACCAGACGTTCCTCAAGCTCAGTCGTATCAGGTAACAAATGAACGGCTATCTTTAAAGACAGGATTTCACATTCAATCGGAGTAACTGCTTCCACCCCATGAATGAGTTGGAAAAGGGAGAAACCCATAGCAGTCTTTACGTTAGTTTGGTAAGACCAAAGAGTAGGATATAACATGATGTTCCAGTTAGAACGGGTTGAATCAATAGTACGTTTAAGGATAGTCTTTAAAGTCTCGTTGACAGTCTCAACCTGACCATTTGGTTGCGGATAGTATGGAGAAGAATGTTCTTGTCTAAATCCAAGCATGGTAGTCAGTTCCGTCATCATGTCATTTTGAAAATGACTGTCATCATCAATGACAATCACTTTGGGTATACCAAACCGTGTTATAATCTGATTGAATACAAAGAAAGTTGTTTTTTCCCCGTCGGCTTTAAAAGTAGGCATTTCCTCTGCCCATTTCATAAAATATTCAATAGTGACAATGATGTATTTATACCCCCCAACTGAGGCTGGGTTACATGTCACGTAATAAATCCCCCATTTCATGAAGGGGCCTACCGAGACAACGGGAAATCACAGAGTAGGATGTGACTGCATCTTCCTGCTGTAAAGCTGACATGGATGACAGCGCTTCACTGCTTCCACACAATATTTAAAGATCGTGGGCCAGAAATAACCGGCATGCAATATCTTGTGGGCCGTTGCTAACCCAGATAAATGACCCCCACACACTCTGCTATGGGAATCATTCAGGACAATCTCCGCTTCCTCATGAGTAAGGCAACGACGCAAAACGGACTCTGCCCCTCATCGATATAATGTATCTCCTATAATGAGGTAGTTCTTGGCATGAAGGCGTAACTTACGTCGTTCCTCCCTTGAGGAAGCTGCAGGGTACTTCGAAGTCTGGAGATATATAAGAATATCTTTGTACCAAGGATCAGAGGTGGATACTAGGAAGATGTGCTCATCTAAGTTCAGGTCTGGCCAAAGCATGGCTAAGATAATAAATGACATGCTCTACAAGCTTATCATCCTCCTGGGCTAGTACTACCCCAATGGTAGACTCTGACGCAACCAGATATAATATAAAATCCCTAGAATAGTCTGGTGGGAATAATAAGGTTGCCGACAGCAAAGCTTTTTTCAATGCCTCAAATGCAAGTTGTGCGGTTTCATCCCATACAAATGGGGTGTCCTATTTGAGCAGGCGCATGAAACCCTTAGTGATCTTGGCATAATTAACAATAAAATGTCGAAGGAAATTAGACTTTCCTTGCAGGCTTTGAAGTTTCCTGAGAGAACGAGGAGGAGGAAGATTTACAATAGCCTCAACTTTCAAAGGATCCACCTGGATTCCTCTACTAGAGACTATGAATTCGAGTAATCTTCCTGACTTGACGCAGAATACACACTTGTGGGGATTCAAGCGGATTTTATAACATTTGCATCTTTCAAATATCAACCGTAAATGATCTGGATGTTGGATCCTCTTACGAGAATGAGTGGGTAGATCATCAAGGTATGGTTCGACAATGGCTTTAATGTCATGAAAAGAAAAGTTCATAGCCCGTTGAAAGGTTTCCCTAGTATTTTTCAATCCAAAGGGCATTTTCTTGTACGCAAAGGTACCCCAAGGAAAAATGAACGCCGTTTTATGTTGGTCTTCCGGTTTTATTTGAATTTGAATATATCCAGGAAAACCATCCATAAACGAAAACACCTCACTTCCTGCACATGCATCTATGATCTGGTCTATAAATGGTGTGGGATAGTTGTCCTTAGGATAGGCTTTATTGAGGTCTCTAAAGTCTGTACAAACGCGGATAGTCCCTTGCTTCTTATCAATAGGAACAGTGTTAGATACCCATTCAATCAAAGCTATGGGATATATAAAACCAAACTTCAACAGCTTTTCAACTTCATCTTTCACAGTCGCCGCTTTGCGTGGGTTCACGGGTCTTATTTTTTGTCGAACTGGATTGGCATCAGGATATGTTTGGATTTCATGCTCAACAATCGATGGATCTATGCCTAGCATCTCCTCATATGACCAGGAAAAGACATCGCGAAATTCCTTAAAAAGGGTGGTATAGATAGCAATCTCCTCAGAAGAGCAGTTTGCACCTATATATATGTTTTCCATAACATCAGGGTTTACAGAGATGTTAATAGGTATAGTAGCGGAAATATTTGCCATATTCCCCTCGGAAAACATTCCTTCCCTAGGCAAAGGGTTGATAGGTATATCAACATCTTCTGACAGTCTCACGTGAAACTCTTGGTTTTCTATTCTACTTAGTTCTAGAAGAAAATAGGATCAATGATGAAGATCCTCACAAATCTTATCACGTCCACTCATGGCTTCCAGAATAGCTTCATTGGAAGGTAAAACCATGTCTAAACAATCTATAGAATGCGAATATTTTTCCACCCATACGTGCAAATAGACTTCTTCTAGATCACCCGAGACTGTTAAAGGATCTGGAATGGGATCAGCAACGGCTTGAGTGATAGCTTGATAAGCAACCTATAGTACTGATAGGGGCACTTCTGGTTCATGGGGAGTTGGGAGAACCCAAGGATTAGTCCTATCGACAACCATAGTGATGGACTTCCCCACACTAGTAGAACCAATATAATTAACCAGGGCTCGAAGATCAAATGTGCCCATCAGTGATGTGTAGATTCTAGCCCCCAAGCTCTGTGCAGCAGGTTTGACCTGATCAACCAATGGCATAGCGGACTCATTAGATTCTAAATGACCTTTTCGGGTAAAATCAAGTTGGTCAATAGTAACCAACTTGCCCTCACGTGGAAAAACCACTACACGAAAGACGGCCGATGCAATAGCGGACATCGCATAAGTCCAATTCATTCCCAGAAGCAAGTTGTAGTCCAAAGGAGCATCAATCACTTCTACTTCAATAGACACTGCTTTGCCTGCCAAATTAATTTCAAAGGCTGGCAGGATACCATGCGGATGGAAGGATCTTCCATCAAAAGCAGTAAGCAAAGTGTTGGATGAGACCAGCTCTGGGGATCCAAGAGATTTCCAACAGGTCAAGGACATAACACATGTAGAGCCCCCCTCATCAACAAATGCCCTTCCAATGGTCTTACCACCATGGATGACATCTATTGATAAGGCTACATGGTAAGGCAGGCGAATTTTAACATCAAATAAATGAAATTTCGCCATAAGACTCGAAGAGTCCATGCTACCTAAAGATGCTAAGAGGGCATCCCATTGAGCGGGACAACTCTGTAACACCTCTAAAGCTGACATTGCACATGGGGTTTGGGCTAAATCTTCAACCACAGAGTAGTTCAAAGAAGCCCTAGCATTAGGGTTATGCAAGGTCTTCTTGAAGACACCTTTCGGTATCTTCGACATAATTTCAATAGGCTTCTCTATTGTGAGAGGGTTATAAGTTTCACCTACAGCTTTACCCTTCTCAAGAGTCTCTTTCTCATAATTTTTGTTCCTTATCTGCAACAAAGTCGAAGATCAAACCATGTTGATATAGTTTGGGTCAGGGGTAGTTTGAGTGCCCCCTGCTATGCTAGAAGCTGAAGCAGAGTTCTGTCCTTGGGGAAAAGGGTCTTTCAGGACAGCCGGTTGTTGAGCTTTAAGTAGCTTTTGGGCTTGATCCATAAGGGGACAAAGGTGAGTAAGGTGTTCCTCTTGGCACAACTTACAAGGGAACTTGACCTTCTTCTTTTCTTTTTTTCCCCCATCAGCATTGTTTGCGGGCTTTTGCTTGTTTGGATTTCCCTCTCCCTTCTTACCTTTCTTTTTCTTCCCATCGGGATACTGATTGCCCTTCTGAGAGGTTTGTACAAAAACATTTGCACTCTAGGGGGAGGGGGCAGCCTTTGCTGCCTCCGCCATAGACTGTTTGACAGACAACTGATGAAGTTGCTTAGTCAAAGATTCTACGATGGGAGAGTTAACGGACCCAACCACACCATCGGCATGGGGTCTTGGCTTAGGCTTCTCCGCATCGTGTGATTTCCTCGGTGCCTCAAATATAAACTCATATAAGATCCCAGATTATGAATAAATCAAATCCAACTGCTGGACCCTGAGAATGGCTTCTTCTTCATTCGTCACTCCTGAGATGGATATGTCCTTAGATATGTACGGCAACAAATATTTAAGGAACCACTCTAAAAGGAACTCAAGAAGGATAGTGGCTTTTATAAGGCTCTTTCGCCTCCTCCAATCTTGGATATGATCTGAGATGTGGGTAGCCTTGTTTTGCCTAAAAATAGACAACAAGTCCGTTTCAAAATCATATTGGACCGGAAGCTGAAAGTCTCTAAGAAATGCACTAGCCAAGTCTCAGAAACTACTGAAAGCAGCAGAAGGCAATTCAATATACCATTTTTCCTCCATACCTGTTAAGGTTCTCTGGAACAGCCTTAACCTAACTGAATATTCATTCAGCAAATTTGAAGAACACCATAAATGGAATGTGGTGGCATGAGCCCCAGGATCTTCACCAGTTTTGCCTTCGAACTTAGGGATGTCCGATGGCAATTTGGTGGGAAGAGGTGGCCACAAGGGTTCATGCCTCACCGGGTCATTCATCAATTTTGACAAATCTGGAAAGTTTAAGGTTTCCAGGAAAGGAAGTTTGGGTCAAACCAGGGAACCAAATGTGCCAGCTTGGGGATTAGAGGGACCTGCCCCCGAATGACCAAGGGTAAAAGTGGGGTTTCCTCCTGCCACCGATTGCGAAGTGGGAATATTGCTCTGAAACGAATTCCATTCGTAAGCCACAGGATTGTGTGTAGGGGGTGAAGAATAAGAAGTTTGGGCCGTCCCCATAGAAACAGGGGTCTGAAATATAGGAGTCGGAATCCCTCCGCTGAACAACGAAAAGGGAGAGCTTGTGAACGGAACCGAAATGGGATTTTGGAAACTTTTCCTATAAGAGGTGTTGTTTCCAAACTGCACTCCTACATAGGAAGGAGATGGACCTACGTATGGACTGGATGGGGGAATATGCCCCCCATTCCAAGGAAATCCTTGGACAAATGCCGAGAATCCTACCGGACCACTCTGGGTAGTATATGGAAAGGAAGAAAGAATAGTAGGTATACTAGGGATCCTAGTAACCATGTCACTAGAAGTACCTGCTAGGTTTGAGTGAACCGGTGGCTGAACCACCTGACTCGCTGGAGTCAAAGGTGTAGAAGGTAGAATAGATCTAGGGGCACTTACCGGGGGAGGAAGTACCCCTTCAGCCGAAATGGCTGAGATGAACACAAAAGGTCTTTCTTCCACAGAAGACATGATCCTACCGACAGGGACACCTAATACAGGTGAATCAAAAGGTCTAACCTGAACGATCACAGGATTGTTTAAATCAGTCAAGGGGGTGTTAAAGTTCCTTGCAAACTCTTCAGTCTGCAATTCTTCTATCTCAACTGTATCAAGATCAAAACGGTTAGCTATCAGTTCTGGTTCACCAAGAACTTCACTTATTCCTACTGGTTCAAATGAACCGTCAGTGTCCAATCTCTGCCTTTGGGGTGGAGGTGGAGGCTCCAATGTGACGAGAGGAGGACGGTTTCTAAACCTTCTTGAACTTCTAAAAGGTTGGTCCTCCATGATTGAAAATTTGACAAATCACACCCTAAGGCCAACTAAAACACAGGCAAAACCACAGAGCATACACTACAAAAATCCTAAAGCCTCAAGCAATCAAACAAAGGTAAAAGATATACTTTCCTGAAGAAAGCTGATAAATGATTACTTGGCATCCTTGAAGTGGTTCTTAGGCACAAGCGGAGGAATCACCCAACCGCCCTCCTACACTTTCAACAAGGGTTACCTTCCAATCCCATTCAAGGTGAACTAGAAATAGCCTTCAGGTTTACCTAGGTATGAACCCTAAAGGACAAGAGACTAAAGGATACCTTAGCTATACCAACAGTATGGGGGGACAGTCGCAAGCCTAACTCGTATGCATGGGTAGGGTAGCTGAGCCCGAAACTCTGTCTAGGACAGAATCCCCAGATGCGTAAAATTCCTGATCTACGCTTTGACAAGGATTCAGCGGGTTATCTCCTCTGTCCAAGCCTCTGCGCGGCCTCGTGCTTGACTCCTGTTTAAGAGGAGATTCCTAGATACAGTCGATAAAGTCAAGGATTTACCTAAAGAAAGGTCCACTATGTCTGAGTTTTATAACTTGCGGGAAGTTTACACTTCCTATCCCACAAGTCTAGCCTAAGCTAGTAGGTAAAAGGCCCCTAAAAATGAAAATTACTGGTAAATTTTAATTATGCGTTCATTTTAAAGGGTTGTTTCTTACTCAGAAGGAAATGGAGTGATGTACTTATGGTGTTTTTGACTCAATAAGAAGTAAATGAAAGTAAAGGTGTATTCAAAGCAAATTACCACTATTTGAAACAAACTTCTTTTTCTTTTTTGCAAATATATATTGATGAATTAAATGTAAACGATAAAAGAAACTAAGCCTATGTTTTTTGTAGCTTTTGAGATTAATATTTTTAAACTGAAATAAACACTACTTATGCAAAAAGCAAAATGCAAAAGCTTGACAATGTTTTCTTTTCACTTTTTAAAAATGCTCAAACTCTACTATGCACCTAAAATGAACTATACTTGAGTAAACTTGGAATTAATGAACTGTATAAAACCAACAAACTGAAGTAAAGCAGGCTGACAGAACTAAGAAAACCAACAAAGGCAGACTAGGAACCCTAGCTTAGGCGCACATAATGACAAAAAACACTGTAGACTTATAAATGCAAGTGACAAACCAACCAATATTGAAAGACAGATTGGAAAAACAAAGCCCAAGACCCTGATCACTAATCTGGACAAAGACACTTCAACCTACAACCCAAACAGGCCAAGCTACTTTAGCATGCAAACATAAAATAATCCAAGCAAAAGAGACTCAAGGGCTTTCGAAAAAGAACAAAGTGTGATCACCAACGGGTCTTCAAACAAACATCACAACATTTATAAAGAAAGTCTAAACAGAAACAAGAAATACACACAGAGAGGGACAAGCAAATCCAATCCTAAAAATTCCTATTTCCAGGCTTATACACGACTGTATATAAGGGTAACCCGCGTATTATATGTGACTGTCCAGTAGAGCAACCCGCGGATGAAAACCTCTATACGTGACTGTGCAGAAGAGCAACCCGTGTATAGGTACAATTTTTTTTTCGAAAACTAAGAAAAATCCACAAGACTTTCAAACACTGTGACAAGTATGAACCAGGATAAAAGACCACACACAGACTTCAAAGCAAATACTAGTCAGGGGTGACAGAAACAACCTATAGTAGTCTGGGATCCCCAGCGGAGTCGCCAGTTCTGTTGTATAGGAATAAACACCTTATAACCGAAGGTCTGGGGTTACCAACATACTCAATAAACTTGCAGACAATTGACTCTAAAGTGTAGTAAAGGAAATAGGAGGATGGGAAAGACTCACCCGATACACGACGGTTGATCCTAGCTTGTCCTCTTCCACTCTGCTTCTCCTCCAAAGTCTTCAGGGATGCTTTCTCCTTCACCTGTCAAGGATAAATCTTCCAAATACAAGATGATTCATATATATAAACAGGTTAAATAATCATATACAGGGTGCTGAAACATAAACATTTATCAAACCACAATACATGAAATACATTCAAGACACAATATGGAAAAGGATTCTCTTTATTAACAATAATAGAAAGAGTTCATATTACAACCCAATGCCTGAGACAAGGACTCCTCTGCAGCCAAAGGATTCTGAGTTCCACTGCTCCAAAGACTTCTGTATAAACTCCACCAGCATAACTTTGCTCTCCAAGTGTATATATCAAACACCCTCCCCAAGGCTTGTATTTATACTAGGTGAAATAAGGAAGTTTCGAAGGTTGAGGAGGTTGAGACAGTTAAGGAGATTAAGGTAAATGTCTTAACTAATCTCAAATAATTGCGTGTTTTTATTTTTAATGTCAAAGGTAAGTATCCGCGGGTATCAAGAATAGCAGCTCGCGTATGATCCGCGAGTTGCTCTAAAGGCAACCCGCGTCTACATATATACGAGACATGCAACAACCGAGACTCGCGTATGACACGCGATTTGCATATATAGAGAGTCGCGTATATGACTTGACATAGCAAAAGGGTAAAAATAACCAGCTGGATGGATGATGAATGTAGTTCATAATAAGCCCATCTATAGTGTTTTGGGCAACCCTCAATCCATAGATGTCCTTTTGTGTGCCAACATGAGGGATGTCGGCACTCAGACGGAGAGGTTCCATTCAGGTGGATAACAAATATGTATCTGGTCCTATCTATAAGTCAAAATCATCAGAAATACATATGCAAATGTCCACATTGCTAAGATTTGTTGTGTCTAGTTTCCATGTGTTAATTTCCCATTTCAATGGAGTTGTATATCTGGTGTATGTTGTGACTTGGATATGATTTTATATGTTTTTAGTGATCTATTACTATTATTTTAATTATATATACCCATTGTGATCTGTTTTGAACCATTAGATACACAATTTGTGAGTCAAAGTTGAGCTTTTACATGTCATTTCCCTTGAGCAAATATCACTGAATTTATGCATTCGAATATGAAGCTTTAAACCTATGTTGCAGAAATCTTAACCATATAAAATTATAGAAAATTAAGTATAATAACATTTCCCATATTCTGTTTTACAATTTTTGGAGGGAAGAATAGGATTTGGACAACCATTTCTACTCACACCCTAGGGGGATTTGCGCCATAAATTACTAGTAATTTAACCATTTTTTCCAATGTTCCCAAATTGAGTTACATATGTCTACAACCTGTTAAAAATTTATCATAGATTCCAATAAGTGGTCTTAAGACTCCCCATATCAGTCCCTACAAAATTCGATACCCGCTTGTGCCATTCGAATTCACGTGAGTCAAGACTAGTCACACAATTTTTCCCCAAATTCTGCCTTAGTTGGGAATTTTGGAATTGGGTCATTCAATCCTTTTTGTCCATATATGCACAAATATGTATATCCCAAAGGTTAAATTATTACTGAAGAAAAATTCTCTTATACCAATTGTTGGAATTCTTATGTATAATGTGAGGGAGGGTGAATAAATATAAATCATTGATTATACCAATTTTTACTTTAAGCAAGTTATGCACCAATTCCTATTTTAATCAAAACAATAAGAGACACCAGTGGGAAAATAATTTGTGTGTGTGTGTGTGTGTGTGTGTGTGAGAGAGAGAGAGAGAGAGAGAGAGAGAATTGATGTTTACAACTGGAGACACCAATCTCCAAAATGTGATCACCATCTCACTCAAGCACTAATTTAATTTCAAGCATCAAATCATTGATTATAGGAACCAACCTGTAAGGTCTTCAATCATCTGCACAAGCACCAAGTTGCGAATTTTAGGCACTAGCCAGAATGGAAATCAGTCATGCTGCACAAACTCCAACTCGATGTTGTTAGGAACTAACATGATTGAACATTGCAATCTTATCTTCTTGTTTTTCAGTAACAACTAAATGGAAGAACTGACTCCCACTTCTGTATTCTCCAACACCAACTAGAAGGAATATACAACTCCCTTTCCTTTCTCCTTCCTACCACCTTAATATGAATATGTTTGTAAGAAAACTACAACTCTAGTAATCTACGATAGACATCTTCATTGTTCTATGATCTACGTTTTTTTGCAATATGTGATATTTACACTTTACACTTTCTATGATCTGCGATCTTCTTTTTCTGCAATCTTCACACTTTTCCAATTTTGTGATTTGTTTCTTTAGTTGTATATATTCTTCACACAAATCAATACTGGGTACCCTCCTCATTTGTCCATTGTTTGTTTTTCTTCTATATTTATTATGTGTAATTGACTCTCTACTCTATAAAATTCTTCTAGATCAACAAGTCATTGATACTTGATAATTAGAATCTCTCCAAATCAAAATATCACACCTTGTTCATCTTCAATCTTGCATCAATACTTCCATATTTTTCTTATTTGAACTCTTCCTACTCAAGAGATGTGTCCACAAGTTTGGATTCCTTTCACTCGGTGATGCCCCAACTCTATTACTTCTTGTTCAATATAACAATCTCATTCCATCTTTTGTCAGTGTGCATCTTTTGATAATTTTTCCCTTTGGGGTTTTGCACACTTGATTCCAATGAATTGGTAGTATTTGCGCATATGGGTTCCACATCTTTGGGATATTTGTGCACTTCCTAGACTTGCACACTTACTCTCAATGTACTTCTTCCAACTGGCTTCATGTATTTAATGAATCATTACTTGATGGATCTTGCACACTAGTAATACTTGCATGCACTTTTATATATGTCCTCAAACTAGCTTCAAGTATTCATAAAATCCATGTTGTTTGTTTAATATTTGACATCAATGACAATAAAAAGGTTCAATAGGAACTAGGTTTACTCTAGGATAGAAGGTCACATCAAAATTCCCTGAAATTCCATTATCCTTTGGAGAATTTTAGTATGCTGCGTTCAAGAACAAACATCTTCTAGTTCTTAGCAAAGGTTTTTGCATTCATCCTACAACTATGAAATTGTCTATATTTGAGTCACAAATTATTCAAGGAAAATGAGAATTTGGGATGAGATTCCATTATTATGGATTTGCAAAGAAAACATGTTGTTTTTGAGGTCTTCTAAAGGTCCTTCCCCAACAAATTGACCTTTTGTACCCATTTCCTTGAATTCCAAGCTTCCATACCTTATCATGGTCACCTAAATTCACCATCCCACATGAGGATAATCCACACTTGGGATGAAACCATTATTATAATGGAAGAAGACACATCGAAATATTCAATCCACCCAAGGAAAAGAGGTAAATAAAAAATAAGTGACACTTTACATAGTCACATTCTCTGGCACACGATCAGTAACTCCATATCCTTATCTACACCTTTCTGGAATTTATGGAAGATTTGTAGCCACCCATGACCATTCCACATTGTAGGTGAAACAAGCATTGAGGTTGATGAAAACTACTTATGTTGAATTTATTGTAGGGTCGCTAAGTTGTATGATGAGCTCCCAAAGGGGACCCTATCACCCTCAACCTACCATTATTTTAATAAATTTTGTATTTTATGTCTATTGGAAGTGGGGAGCTTAACATGTCCAATAGAGAGGACAACTAATGTCTTCCTCTTATCCAACTTGAAGATGTGCTTATGGGTTTACTTCTAGTTCTAGAGTTCCATTCAGTGAAAGAATTCCTTCATGGATTCTTATGGCCTCATTGGATTTCCTCTCAATATTATGAATTATTGGTTCTTACCACATGAAAAAAAATTAAAAATGGCAAAGAGCATTCGATTCCTTGTGAAAATTATGCTAAGGATGGATCGAAAGTGGAGGTTATTTATCAGAGAAAAAAATATTGCATGTTTAATTATCAATTTAGAGGCCCCAACTGCTATGGTAGTTGCATTCCTTGATACTTTTCGAACTTTAGCTCTTGTAACAATGCATATCCTTCTTTGTAGTTATTCAATGACTAACAAGTGCTCCAACCATATGTAATTTCCAAATTTTCCTCATGGGACATGAAGCACCCCTCTTGCTCCTACCACCATGGATATCAAAACATAATAATACTATGCTGGTCATTATTAACTATTTTAATGTTGAGGATATGCACCAAACTATTTCAAAACATGCCATGCAGGAAATCAATGCATTGATAGTGTGGTGTGTAATCTATAAAAAATGAATATCAAAAGAACCATTCAATTGTACATTATTCAAATGGAAGCGATATTTGAGTTAAAAAAATAAAGTTGACATCTTTGGAGTTACTATTTATATCTACAAAATTTAAATTAACATCTGATAGAATCAAAAATCAAACTTGTGGAATTGAAATTCTCACTTTTGGAATTAAAATCTTCATTTGTTAGATAAGAATTCACACTTTGTATTAAAACCCACATTTTTTTAATAAAAAAACACACTTTTCAAATTGAAAATCACACTTATTGAACACAAAATTGTACTTTTCAACTAAAAAATTACACTTTTCAAATCCGCAATCTCACTTTCTAGGTTCAAAATGATTCTAAGATCACACTTTTGAAATTGGAAATTGCACTTTTTAACCTAATTTTGCACTTTAGAAATGTTTTTTTTCTTTAGAAAGCTTGATTTTGCACTTTTTTTTACTTTATATTCTATTGAATATGTCCATATTTAATGAAATGGGAATTTCTATGCAAAGTTCAGTAAGTGTGACCTCTTTAAAAAGAGGGTACATTATTTGGGCCATGCAATTTCTGAAGGAGAGGTAGCCTTATAGCTTAAGAGAAATACGGCATAACAAAATTGACTACCCCTAAGGACATCACATATATAATATCCTTCATGGGACTTAATGGTATTTCCATAGATTCATCAAAATTTGTTCAAAACTGACATATCCCATCACTTCATTAAAGAAGAAGCGACCTAGGTTTGTCTAGTCTCATAAGTGTGAGGAGAGTTTTCAGTGGAAAAAATAGCTATTAACAACTACATCTATATTAAGGTTGTTTATCCTCATAAATATTTTGTTGGTTGTATTGATGCATGTAAGGAATTACTAGGTTGATTGTTTATCGAAGACAACCATTTGATTTGTTATGAGTCTAAGAAGTTTAAAGAGCATGAGTAGAATTATTCCATTAATGATCTTCTGTTGGTTTCCAAAATACATGTGCTAAAGGTTTCCCAAAATTATTTAATAGGGATAATATTCCTCCTTATGATGCACAACATTAGGCTAAAATATCTATTTGACCAACCTAGTCTAAATGCTAGGTAAGGAAGATGGACGGCCTTCATAGTAAGTATGGTTTTGAAATTTAACACATTAAGGGGAAGAAAAATACGATTTTTCATGATTTAAGAAGATGCATACGTCGAATTCATGCTGTAAAAAAACTTATTATGAGATAGATCTAAAAAAATCATTCCAAAAAAACCCTTGCCAATGTTTTTTTATAAGAAAACAATAGAAAAATTACATATTGGGGAATCTGATCTGAATACTTAAAATGTTAGTGGTACTGACAATGGATTATTGTTTTTTAAAATATACTTTATATACCGAATGTGACAAAATTGAAGACTCTAATACTATATTAGTTGCATAAAAGACTATATTGAAGGCATCAAGTATACCAAAAAATGATTACAATTGTTAAAAAGACCTATTATTGGTAAATCATGAAATATCGAGCGGCATATTACTTGTTCAGATGTTTGGAATTCCAATAAGTTAAAGAAGAACACTGACATGTAGTTATATTAATGAAACTATTTCTTATTAAAGAATGAAAGCGTGAAGTAATTTCAACGGACTTCATCACATGATTACTTAAAACCAAAAGGAAGCATGATGCAATAATGATAGTTTTGAAAAAACTAAGCAAGGAAGGCCAGTTCATCCCCATTAAATACACTTTTAATGCTATTCCAAATTAAATCGGGGTAACCAAAAATATCATTTTAGAAAAAGATGCCAAGTTCATATCAAACTTCTAGAGGATTTGCTTGAAGTATTGGACACTTATTTAAGTTTCATTACAACCTATCATCCACAAAGAGGTGGTCAATCTGAAAGGAATAAGAAGATACTTGAGGACATGTTGCATATGTATGTTGTGTAGAATCCTACTCAATGGGAAGAATACCTTTATTTAGGGGAGTTTGCATATAATATTGGATATCAAATATTGTTTAAGATGAGCTCATTTGATATATTGTATGGAAAGATATGAAACACAATATTGAGTTGGGACAACCTTGGAGATTGAATTGTGTTGGCGCCTGATATGATTAAATAAATGTAGCAGATTATAACTAAAGTCAAGAAGAACTTGAAAGAAGTGCAGGACCATCAAAATCATTGTAATGTACCCAAAACACTAGGTTTTTTTCTTCTATTTCATTAAATACATAAGATAGTGAAATCATGTCAAGGGGTCATTAAATGAGTTCTTACCTTTGCTTGATGGAGGACTTACATTTCTTTGACTGAACATACACATACAATTTCGTTGGTGAGTACAGGATTGTCAAGTGTTTGCATTCGATCAATAAATTGTTTACACTGTTGTGACTAATCATACAACTTAGTTGATTACTTTCTTCTTCACCTATTCCTCATTAACCAAGTTAAACTGGCATTATCAAAATTGTACATATAACTCTCATACATAATCATTTATTCTCAACATTGGATCTTGATGCAAGCGAAACTTCCCATCTTATCACGACCACAAATGATTTTCATTTAGTCAATTAGTCAAGGGGTTATCTTACATTTTATAAACATTCCATTTACCCAGGGAAAGAAGAGCATACACACACACACTAATATATATATAAGGATAATCCATTAAGTTTAATCCACAATGCTTATCATAT
>LPNX010277835.1:313547-379583 GCA_001517045.1 Pseudotsuga menziesii
CTAACACGATGGGGACATCAAGTGAGGCCCCTATATTGCGATTTATAACTTCTTGGGGATTTGAGCCTGAGACCTTTTTCTCACAACTTACAGCACTCGACCACTTGATCTATCCCATCTAGCTAACTTATATATGTATATACTATAAACATTTGTTAATTATATGAATGTTCCCACCATATTCAAACTACATAATCATTCTAGTAGCACCCCATAACCATTAGGTCATGCCATCGTACTACAATAACCATAACACATATTCATTAACACACAAAGAGACTACCTTAGGGTTAACAACCACACACACAATTAGCCATACCTTACCCTAACCACCATGATGTATTAGAGTGAGTGGAATTGATTCCACTAAATGGCCATTCTAGAAACTAATAAACTCTACTCCAAGAGTAAGGGAATTTTTTTGTTAGACAGTGGAATAGTAATTACTAGTTTCTATATGTGTTTGAGGGCGCCTTCCAAAGCATCATCGACATGGAATACGTGTTAATAACTCATGTCAACCCTCCTCTTTATTTCATTAGTATATTTTTTTGTATGCATATGCTTTATAAGTAGTCCCATTAGTATGTTGTATTAACCCATATTCATGAGGAGTAATAGTTGTAAAGTCAACCAGTTAGTATGTTGTATTATCCCACATTCATGGGGAGTAATAGTTGTTTACATTAGACTTAGTATATAAGTATGTGTTGAGGCCAATGAAGGAATCCAACAATTATTTGTATTGAGCTTGATCAAAGGAGGTTTCCCCCTCGAAGTGGCCCACGATTAATAAAATTCCTTTTGAGTTATGTTATTTCAGTTATATCATGCATTTTCATTATTTATTATAGCGGGTTCCTCACATTTGGTATCAGAGAAATTTCTTTGGCTCGTTGGGTTGAAATTTTCCATTTTGTTTTCTTTTGCAGTGCTTCTTGGTGTTGTCATTATTACAGTAGTTCTTCTTCTTTGCATTGATATTATTCATTTGTATCAAGGAATAAACCCTATCCGATTAAATGTGGGAAGTACTTGGGCGTAGCCCTAAAACTCATTGTGAGGAGTACTGGAGGAACCCCAAAGTAGTTAGCCGTTGAGAGGACCAACCAAGAGAAAAGGGAAACGACCCCTACTTGATTGACTAGTTTCTACCCGTGCGGTAAACAAAGAGATGTCATTTGTGGCAAAACGATTATCAGTTTTACTTGATTCGTGGACTGAGGGGTACTGCTCCAATACACAAGTTGTTAGAAAACATTGGTGGCCGAGTGAATCCTCTGAACCTTTAGGAATCCAAACATACCTAGGGTCCATATCTATTTCCAGTTGACAAAGCATAGATTTCCAAATAGATCAGTTCCGCTGAATCAGAAAAAAATATGATTTTTGTCCATATCTTCTTTGTTTTATCTCCATTTTCCATGAAAATTCAATGTAACCCTCGTAATTCCATTCTTCATATTTCCTTCCTTGAGGGCCCTATGCCAAATTCCACTTCCCAAAGCCCAAAATTCCACATTTGTCTATTTTTAGGGTTTTCCATTACTTTTTCGATTCTCACCCAATCACCTTCAAAATTTTCCACTATGTTTGTTTCCCATTTCTACTTCCTTGTCCGTCTTTGACAATTTTTCCCATTCTTTTACCCTTCTTTTGAAATTCACATTTTTTGCTTCCATGTCCCTTAGAAAGTGTCGAAAACCTAGTCAAACCCTAATTACCCACCCAATTTTTTCCCAACTCAAAATTTTCCTTTTCTAAAACCATTTATGTTTTTTGTTTTTCTACTCAAAAAAAAGAAAAAAAATCATGCTTATGGTTGTCACTCACATAGGAGTAAATAAAGAAATCAAAGAAGAGCTTGCCACCCTCAAGGCCAAACTTGAAGATCTAGATCAAAATTTTATTGGCCTCCATCTTCATCATTCAACCATGAGCAACCAACGACAGCCCCAGTCTTGTATCGACACTCAGTTTTCTTTTTCTACCAACATTTATGGGTCGAAGATTTATTTTTCTTGCTTCAATGGTGATGATACTGGATGGATTTATAGGGAAAAACAATATTTCAGTTTGCATAACACTTTTGATGTCAATAAAGTGCCACTTGCATCGTTTTATTTGGAACATGAAGCACTTGAATGGTTCTGTTGGTACATCAAGGCTCGTACATAGCCAAACTTGATAGATTTTTGCCAACTATTTTTGCAATGATTTGGCCCTAGCGCTTTTGATGACTTCACAGGATCACTCACCAGACTTTTCCAAACTAGCATTGTGAGGGAGTATCAAACAGAATTTGAGAAATTGACCAATCACACAGAAGGATTGCCTGATGCAATCAACAAGAGTTGTTTTATCAGTGATTTGAAATATTCAACCCAATCTGTGGTTAAATTTTTTTGTCCCAACACAATGATGGAATTCCTAGGGTTGGCTAAGTTGGTGGAGGACAATATCATGGCTCAACAATGATCCAAATCCACTTTTGTTCCATTCATAAATATGGGTCCCCAAATACCTCCAATCCCACAAGCTCCTAAAACCACTGCTATCAAGAATTTATCTGAAGTCGATATGTGGGCACATAGGGAAAATAGAGCTTTGTTATAATTGTGACGAGAAATTCACCTAGGTACATTGATGTGCCGATAAAAAGCTCTATATCTTGGATGTGGATTCTCTTCCTACACTTGAAATTTCTGATCATGCTCAAGATCTAGTAGATGATGAAGGTGACATTCAACACTTGCATGTTGACCCTCCTACTCAGGACAACCAACCAAAGATATCTCTCCATGCATTGCCTAGATTCACCACCCCACAAACCATGCGGGTCAGGGGTTTCTTCAAAAATTTCCCTCTTACAATAATCTTTAATTCTGGTAGCACTCATAACTTCGTTGACCTCAGGACTGCCAAACAGGATGATTGTTTTGTCCATCATTTCTCCAGCTTTGAATTAATGATTTCCAATGGGGGAACCTTACCTTGCGAAGGGAAATGTCATAATGTGTGAATCTCTATTGCGTATTATAACTTGCGCTCTGACATGTTTTCCTTTCCCTTAGGAGGATATGATGTGGCTTTGGGCGCTCAATGGTTACGCACACTTGGACCCATTTTATGGGATTTTGCTGAACTTTGGATGCCGCGTTTAGTCAATGGGAAAAAACACACATTGAAGGGATTACAACCAAGGTCTCTCAGCATCATCATCTTGCATTTTATGAAAATATTCTTAAGAAAAACTCACATGGTGTAATCGCTTAGCTCAATTTCATTTAGATGCAACCTTCAACAGTCTCAACTACACCCTTGGATCTTGAATAAATTTTGGATCGATGTGCATTTTTTTGGCTGAGCCAGTGTGATTTCCACCTTCAATACCAGAGGACCATCGTATTCCTCTCCTTCTTTAAAGCTTCCCTCCCAACATCAGGCCCTATCACTACCCATTTCACCATAAGACAACGATTAAGATGCTTGTTCGAGACATACTAAAGCAGTGTATTATTCGCCCTAGTTCTAGTTCCTTTTCTTCATGAGTTCTTCTTGTCCGAAAAAAACTAGGTCATGGAACCTCTGTATTGAATTTTGAGCACTTAATCATATCGCAATCAAGGATATGTTTCCAATTCCTGTTATTGATGAGCTTCTAGATGAGCATCATGGTGCTCATTTTTTCTCCAAGTTGGATCTTTGTTTTGGGTATCACCAACTTCAGGTTCATGAGGATGATATCCATAAAACAAGTTCCTGCACACATGATGGCCATTCTGAATTTCTGGTCATGCCATTTGGCCTCACAAATTCCCCTTCCACATTCCAGACATTAATGAATAAAATAGTCCGGCCTGTTGTAGATACAATAGATCCCATGTTTGATCCCAAAAAAAATGGGAGCCCTAAGTTTATATGCAAAGGTAATATTTGAATTCGTTAGTAATTTTGGGGTCCCCATAAATGTTTATGATGGTTTCTATATCCTTGTCTCAATTTGATTGAGTTAAAATTTTCAAAATTTATGCTTGTTTTGTGTGTTTTGGTAAGTTGCAGAAAAGACTAATTTTTCCCAAAAATGTGTCTTTCCCGCAACCTGCAATCTGCAATGTAGATGGCGTGAGCTTGGTTTTTATGTTTACAAATTTTCCATCCCACATCCTGCATTTGTGGATTGCGGGAAGTAGTTTGATTTATTATTTGCGTTGTGTGTTTCCGCAACCCACAATTTGTAGATTGTGGATTGAATGAAGTTTCATGCACGTTAGTTTGTTAGAGTTTTGAACCCACAACCCGCAATTTGCAAATTGCGGGAAAGTGAATAAAATTCAAATGTTGCGGCTTGATTCCGTATCCTACACGGTTTGATCTCGATCATCTATTTCTTTTAATCCTACGGCCTAGATTCAAACCGCGGAAAATCTATAAGTAGATGAGTCCTTTGTATTTTCTTTACCATTTTCACTTTCAAAGATTACCTTGATGCGTGAGATTTTATTGTGAATTTTCACCAGAGATTTTTTTCACAGTTCCGGTCAATTCAAGGCTAATTTTTTTTGTCATTCCTACATCTTATTGTTTACTATTGTTTTGTTTCTTAATTGGTCTTGATTTATTGCTTATGCGTTTAAACATAGTTTTTCAACTTTCAAAATGGCTCGAATTACCCACTATAAGAACATCCAAATGGAAATGTTGACCAAAGAACCAAACTTCAGCATGTTCTCAGACACCAGTGGTAGAATCACTAAAACTTACCAAATTGACTGGCTCAGGATATACTCGATTTTTTACAATGATGACCTCTCTAATATTCACAATGACTATTCATCCTACTAGAAAATTAGGGATTCTGGACTACACACCATCGCTTCCAAGCCCACCGTCCTTCCCTACACTGATGCAGTAAAATGAATTGTGGACCACGCAAACCCTAAATAATGGTCCTTTAATGATAACGCAAGGTCACAGCTAGCCACCTTCCATCCTAAGGTATTTAATAGAGCCTATGTTCTTAAATCGACGATGCAAACCCTCAATGCCGAGTTCGCCTAATCCTCTAATACCAGGTACAATTTTAATGAAATGCAAAAATCCTGGATGAATGAACCTAGTAAGTTCTCACAGAGGGTTGACGACCTATACCCTATTCCCTGGTTTAGAGAACCTTATTCTTTATTGAAATCCATGCTATGCAGGTTGCGTAGTCTTCCCAACTATTCTATCTTCAAGGCCGAATGGGCTCCAGTATCCCATCATGTCCTAGCAACTGGTGAATCTTTCCCGTGTGTGTCTATCTTTTCATAGGAGCTTAAAACAACTATCTAGGATTGTTCGAAAGCTACTACCATGAAGAAGTTGAATTTCTTCTTTTCGACCTTTATAATTGATGTATTCTGCACCGAGTTCCAATATCCAATATCCCAATTTGGGATGGAACTGGACTTTACTGGCGTCTCCGGTACCTATTTACTATTCAACACTATGGGATACTAATTATGCAACTATGTTCTATGACATTTGTGAACATTTTTTTGGTAATTTTTCAATATTCAAACAGGAAGCTCCTTCTTTTTAAGCTGAGGCAAAAACCTTCATTACCACAATGGGTGACTAGTATGTTGGTGATTCTTTTTCATATATTATAATTTGGGGTAATAATAATGTTCATATGCTGGCCAAGATAGTTCCTGACAGATTAGTCATTGAAGAGGTCTCTTTCCAGACTGTCACTGATGGTGTCTACATGAAACTTGTCGCTCCTAAAAGGAAAGGCTGGCCTAAATTTCCTTTGAATCTTGGGTCATTGGTCATCCCAACTTCAAATTGGGCTACAGTGTTAGGTGATCAAATAGTCTCTTTGAAACTTGGTTTTTATCTTAAAAGGAGGCATGACCCTAAGGGATTTCTTGATGCTCATTTCAAACAAAACCATGTCAAGAGTGGCTATGTTCATGAGGAAGTCCCGGATGCCTCTATCTACTAGGGGGTGAATACCTTTTCTGAGGTCTTGGCCAGGGCTAAGAGCAAAGATGAACAGAGCCACATTTGACAACATCAATAGGAGCTTAAAACTAGGGTTCTAGGTTACAGAGCTATGGAACTTGACCTCCTTGAAAAGGTAAGAAAGGATAGGGAAGAGAAGGAATCCCATGAAACAAAAGTTCCATCAATGGTAACTTATCTAGATGGGGATAAAGGAAAAATTCCTATGGAAGACCTTCCACAGATAACTGTTTCTCACCAATTGAAAGCTATGATGCATACCTCTCAAGAATCAAAGCAGAAATTGGAACATATTACTTCAGTATTGGATACTCAAGTAGCTACAATTGTTAAGCCTACTGCTTACATTCAGGTAACTATTGTAGCTACCCAGGTATGTGATGATCAAGTAACAACTGAGGTTAAGCTGTTTAAGAGACAGGAAATTCAGGTGACTGTTTCTCAAACCCCTACCATATACTTGATTGATTGCTATACTGAAGAAGAAGTGCTTACCCCTGTTCTTGTAGTTGAAGAAGTAACTGAGCATTTGCAAAAGTTACATATTTATTTAATGATAGTGAAATTGTGGATTCTATCCCTAATTCGAGGATCCTAGAATATTTTTCTATTTCTAATTCTGCAACTTCAGTATTTCTCCTCTCATCCATCCAAACTCTCTCAACTATGCATGTTGGAGCAATCCCATCACTCTCGCTATCTAAACTCTATCATACTTTGACCTCCATATCTTCTCCTATCCCAACCACTTTAGTATCACATCCCATGCTTTCATCTAGTATTGTAGAGACCCATTCTTTGAAAGTCCCTTTGCCATTACCTTCATTCACTTTTTCATCATCACCTATTCCTGAGAGAATTCTAGTACCGTCATTATCACTCCTAGCAGCAAACATTTGCAACCCATCCTCTGAAAATTCCATCCCAACCTTCTCTTCAATCTATGAACCAGTAGTTGTTTAGTGCATCTCTTCCTCCTTATTTACCTCCCTTGTCACTAATTCCATACCCACTCCCGCCATTACTCAGACATCTTAGTTGGTTTAAACAGTAATTGGGACTTCACCCTTTACTGAATCAATGGCTGATTTTGAAGAAGATAATGTAGTCCCCATTGGGGATTATTTCTACAGCAGATCATCTAAGGCATTGCTTAGAAAATGAAAGAAGAGAGGAAAAGAGCAAGGTGATGTTGAAGCTAATGAGATAATCTGGACACAGCTGTCTGGTGATCCTCAGGTAGATGTTGTTGATACAGCTACAACTTTGGGTGCATTCAAAGGTGCTAACCTTGCCGTAGTTAATACATTAAACAAGGTGATTAAGAGGAGAAAGGAAGAAATAAGCAAGCTAGAAGAAGAGCTGGACATAACCAGAAGGGAGCATGACGCTTATGTTGTTGATCTTAAAAGGCTATATGAAAACAGGTTGAATGAGTTGCAGCTGAAAAATACTTCTCTCTAGGATGAATTGCAGAATGAATAGACTACAAATACCACCATTACACAAAGGATAGATTTTCTTGAAAATAAATGTGAAGATGCAACTGCAAGTGCACCTTCCTCTACCTTTTCTAAGTTTTCTTAGCAAGAATTTAAAGACTTGGATATCCAGACCAATCAAGAACATCATGAATTAGTGATTGCATTGTTTAAAAATCTGGATGATATTTTGGAAACTCATGTGGTTTTTGGAAAAATGTCTATTACTCTTGAGAACCAGGTGGCCAAGAGAGGACAAGAGTTTAAGGCTTATGATGATATTCTGTGTCGGCAAAGGTATATGAAAGATAGACCAGAAGGCATCACTATCCTTAGCAGCTTCCATTTGAATAAAGTCAGGACTATGGTGCATGTTTGGCTTGACCTAAATGAGATGATTGAAGATATCATTAAGAAAGCTTAGGATATCTGTGGGAGGAGATGGTACGCTATGGACAACATCATGGAAATATTATAGTTCCCTACTGTGGTTCTCATTGAAAATGCTTGTCCGCAAAAATTGATGATTAAGCAGGTTGAATGTCAACATGATGAGGCCAAAGAGAAAATTCAATAGCTTAACCATATCAGCATTGAGGATGTGGATCAACTAATCAGACAACCTCTTGCTATTGAAGGCAAGATCCACATTATTTTCTGCATTTGGCACAAGCTGGCCAAAAATGAAACGGAAAATTTTAAGTTTGATGTTCAACTTGGGTACGAATCAATGAATTATCCAAACATAAATGAATTGATGGATATTTGGACTAGGTGGAGAGATTTTCTTGGCCATGAGTTTCATATGGATTTTACGATCCCAGCTTCATGGGGATTCATTCTTTTTTAATTATTATTTAAAGGGTAGATTTCTCATATGTTAAGGGGGGATTTTTGGAAGGGGAAAATCAGCTGAAGAGATTGAATACACTCTATTTAATTTAGGGTTGGTAATTTCTAGCAGACTTTATTTAATACAGCTATGTTATTCTGTTAAATCTCTTTATGTCAATTTAGTCAAGTTTCATTGATGAATATTGGTTTTTCCTTTCATATTATCTACTATTGTTGTTAATCTTTTGTGATTCATAAGTACATTTATTTACATATTTGATTTCTATTTGCTTGTGATTTATGTACAATTAAGGTTTTAAAAGAGTTTATTCAATTAAAGATTTTAGCTATTTCTGCAAACCATTTATTGACAATTATAATTTATGTTAATTTTTTAATTAACAGATTAGTGACATGTTAATTAATAGATTAGTGACATGTTAATTAACAGATTTTATCTATTTCTGCAAACTATTTATTGACAATTATAATTTATGTTAATTTTTTAATTGAATATTTCTAAATTCTTAACTTACCATCAACCTATTTTAATTGAATGGTAGTAATTTGAGTTGATAAGTAATTAAACATATTTCACATTTCTGTTAAATTGATTAACATGCTTATCTATTTTCAAATCAAGTTAATCTACACATCAAAAGACATCATTTTAAGGTAGGACTAGCTTAGTATAGATTTCCTTTCTAGGCATATCGCTTTAGATTTTAGATACAGTTCTTTTCCTCCATAGGGAAACAGATCCTTTCAGGATCAGAATCATAAGTTGCAGTGGAGGCCTTAGTATCCATGGGAGATTACTATACCAAACAGGTTGGGGATAGAACTATCCTTGCGTAGGACCTTTTGAAGCCTTTTAGTATGGGTTTTCCCTCTCTGTTGTGAGCCTATGAACACATTCCAACAACCTACACATCCAAGGATTCAAAAAATGGCACTATAAGGAGGGCCAGAAGCAAACCATGCCTAAAAAGAATACAAAAAAACCTCCTCCAACAAGAGAACCAATTGTTACCGTAGTCACACTTAGGCCTTGTAGAAATTCTAAAGCCTTGATGGCATAAGGAATTTCATAAACTGGCTAAGGATCTAGGCACACAATTAGCCTCACATAGAATTGTAGAGAATTAGCATAAGGAGAGAAGAAGAAGAATTAATGAACACAAATTAATGAATGATCAATAAATGATAATTGATATTATTACATAGGTAATACATCCTTATAAAGGAAAAAGGAGTTTCATGAAGACAACTCAAGCTAGCTCATAAAGCAGGCTTACTAATTATGATAAACCCCATAGTTGACTAAAGCACTTTCTGAATCTACCAAGCACCTCACGAATTAGTAATACCATGTGTGAGTGATGATGAGTGAAGGAAATACTTTCTAATCCTAGAATATGGAGAGAAAATAAAGGAGGATGGGTTGGCAACAAAAGCTGCGAGTTTCCTAGTTGACTAGCTTTATCTTATCCATAGAAAAGCAGGATAAAGCAGAAAAAGAAGAATAAAGCAGATTCTGCTGTAAAGTGCAGTTACGAATTTTGGATGGCCATAAAGTGGTCAAGATCAACCCAGACTCAGAAATAAATCATTCCTAGGATATAGATGGCAAGTGTTGACTCTAAGGTTCAAGTGGATGCCAACTATCTAAGCTAGTAGGTAGACAATTAATCAAATAATGATTAATTATTTTATGAGTGGGTTTATTATATTCCAACACCCCCCTTTAAGCATGAATTTATGATGATATCCCTGAACTAATCAGAAATATATATGCATATAGGGCCCAACAATAAAGCTATGGTCACCCTTTTACAATTTATCTTGTCATCAATCATGCTTCACAGCATGATCAGCAATCCCCAGCAGTGATTTAAGATTGCTGAATGTCTTCTCAAATTTTTTTTTGGTGAATACATCTGCTACTTGTTCTGAAGATGAACAGAAAAGTAGGTGAATGGTGCCATCATGCACAAGCTGTCTGATGTAGTACATATGGATCTTAATGTGTTTGATTCTCTGTCTCTGAACTGGATCATTGCAGATTCGAATAGTACTCTGATTATCACAATATATAGTTGTTGAGTATTCTAATTCGAAGCCACACTCACCAAGTAACCCCTACAACCATAAACATTGATTTGTTGCATTTACAACTCCTCTGTACTCTGCTTCTGTAGATGAGAGTGCAATGGCACTCTATTTCTTGCTTGACCAGCTGATTGGTCCTTCAGCAAGCATGAACACATATCCTGATGTTGAATTTCGATTTGTGTTGTCACCTAGCCAATCACTGTTAGTAAACCCAATCAAATCAAGATCAGATTTAGCTTTGTAGAAGATCCCATGAGTCCTTGTTCCCTGAACAAAGTTAAGGATCCTTTTGGCTTCTTTCCAATGGATCTCATGAGGATGATCCATGTATCTTGAAGCCACACTTATTGCATAATAAATATTAGGTCGAGTATGTGTAAGGTACAGCAAACACCCAATCAGTTTCCTATACAGTGTATTATTTACCATAGGTGAAGAATCTGCTTCTTCAAGCTTAACTCCTGAAAGGAAGGGAGTCTTGCTTGGATTGCAATCTTTCATGTTGAACTTGTTCAGCAAATCCAAAGCATACTTGGACTGATGTAATTTTATTCCATGTTTGTTTTGAACAATCTTGAGACCCAAGAATTGGCTCAATAACCCAAAATCATTCATAGAAAATGCAAAATCAGTCATAGAAAATGCATGGTTCATTGCATCCTTCAAGGAGGCAATTTCATCTGTTCAGCTTCCTGTAATGAGAAGGTCATCTACATACAAGAAAATAATAATCAAAGAACAATGAATCATCTTCAAATAAACATTAGGATCTGACTTGCATCAAACAAAATTCAATGATAGCAGAAAGCCATCAATCTTGGCATACCAAGCCCTGGGGGCTTGCTTAAGCCCATACAATGATTTCTTTAGCATGCACACAAGAGATGGATTAGTAGAAAATCCTTGAGGCTGCTGCATGTAAATCTATTCAGTAATATCTCCATTTAGGAAATCACACTTCACATCCATGTGATGCACCTCCCACTGCTTCGAAGTTGTAATGGCTAAGGCTAGCCTGATGGAGTCCATCTTTGCCACTAGTGCAAAGGTCTCATTGTAGTCTTTGCCATGTACCTGTGAGTAACCCTTGGTTACCAATATTGCCTTATATTTCAAAGGTGAACCATCAGAAGCAAACTTGGTTTTGTAAACCCACTTACCTTGAACTAGCTTTCTTCCTCGAGGAAGATCAACCAGCTCCCAATTGTTGTTCTTCTGGAGTGAGTTGAACTCTTCTTTCATGGATGTTTTCCATAGTGTATCATGTGCTGCATATTCATATGTCTATGGGTCTGATTCAACCATCAGATAGCATTTCTCTGCAAACAAAAGGTCTTTCATACACAGAGCACTCTCAAACTGAGATCTAGCCCTCCTAGGATCACTAGGATTTCCAGCTAGTTCTCCACCTGCATGAATGGTGTTTACTGCCTATTTTGGTATTGTAGATAGGATCTACAATTAAATCATCATTATCAGACATATTAGAATCATAAAATTCAACTATCTCTTCCCTTACATTCAATGGTTCTGGTGGTGAAGAGGATTCTCCAACTTCCACTGCTGCTAAAAGCTTTTCTTGGAACTGAACACTCCTTTCAATGAAGGATTTGTTTGATCTCAAATTGATCAGCTTGTACCCTTTTCAATCTTCATAGTACCCAACAAATAGAAACTCTTTGCTTTGGGGCTGCAAATCCTTCCTCTTTTCTGTTGGAATTCTAGCCCAAGCCCTTGAGCCAAAAATCCTGAAATGGGTTAACTCTGGCTTGTGCCCACTCCATGCTTCGAAAGGAGTCATACCATCAATATTTTTATGAGGCAGACTATTTTAGATATAGGCGGCACAGTTTATAGCTACGGCCCAAAACTTTGGTGGCAAATTCTTAGCCTCCATCATGCAGGTTGCCATCTCTTTCAGTGATTTGTTCTTCCTCTCAGCAACACCATTTTGCTGTGGTGTGTAAGGGATAGAATGCTACATATAAATACCTGCATCTACAAAATATTGAATGAATTCATATTTGACATACTCACCACCATTGTCAGATCTGAGGACCTTGAGTTTCCTCCCAGACTGGTTTTCAACCAAAGCCTTAAAGACTTTGAACATGCCAAAAACTTGAGACTTGTGTTTCAGGAAGTAAACCCAGCAGAACCTGGAAAATTCATCTATGAATGTCAATGAATATTTGGCCTGACTCATTGACATATGAGTAAATGGGACAGCAACATCACTTTGGATCAACTCAATAGGTGCAGAGGTTCTCTAATGACTAGCTTTCTCAAATTTATGCTCTGGGTGTTTTCCTAAGATGCAACCTTGACAGACTCCTTTGGAAAAATTAATCTTGGGTAACCCTATGACCATTTCTTTTTCACAAAGATCAGAAATATACTTAGAGTTAACATGGCCAAATCTTTCATGCCAAATCTTGCTTGCCTCATTAACATGAATCAGAATAGCAAAGGGGTTTGAGTAGGGCAGGAAGTGTGAGAACATGTATACCTTCGAAGTTTGATTCGCCACTCCTTTTGCAATGAATTTACCACTTGAGATCTCTATGATATCAGCTTCATCAGGGGAGAATATGACCTTCTTTGGAGACCCTGTGTGGATCATCTGATAGACTGATAAGAGGTTAGAGGCAAGACCTGGAACATACAATACATTGCTAAACTTACCATGGTCAACATCAATCCTCCCTTTTCCCAAAATTTAAGTGAGAGAGTCATCTCCCAGTACTATTGGTGGACCTTTCGACATGTCAAGTGAGGTGAATGCCTCCTTGGTCGAAACCATATGTCTTGAAGCTCCAGAATCAATGATGAAACTAGGTGAGCTTGATGTGCCAGCAACCAATGCATGAACTCTCTCTCTGTCTTCTGAATTTGATCCTCCTTCCCTCTTCGTTGAGCTATCAGGAAGGGATATTCCATTCTTCTCTAGGAGTTGGGTTAGCATGTCAATTTGCTTCTTCATGAAGGAGATTTCTGTTAAATTTTCATATGCTAAGCTAGATCATTAGTATTTCATTTAGAATTCATAACAAAAGCATATAAACAGGATCACTGAAAGATAGACAAGCACAACCATACAAAATGAACACAAAGATTTATCCTGGGAAAACCCTAAAGGGAAAAACCCAGCAAAATATTTCTCAATATAGATGCCCCAAAAAGATAAAAGGTAAAACCAATAAGGAGATCAAAGCCTGATCCTCCTCCTTCTCCAGCTACTCTTCTCTTCTCCACAAGTGCGCTACTCAAGTGAGTGTGTGTGTGTCACAAATGAGGAGAGCTACACCTCTATTTATATTCACCCGTTCACTTCAATTAACTCATCTGACATGTAGGATCGAGTTAATCATGTAGGCTTGAGTTACACATGTAGGATCAAGTAACCACACTGGGGTGCTAATGACCCACCTTTACAATTAGGGGACAACCTCATGACTCTTATTAGTTCTTCTGATTAGAAGCATCGGGGAACAATATAATACAAGTGGTTCTCCCAGTAGGACCATCGGGGACCACAAAAAGATACGTATAGAATATTCTTTGAAGTTACAATATTTCAACACTCCCCCTTAATGAGAAGGGTAATCTACAACAACATCAACAACAATAATAGTAGGAGAGGACATTATCAACATCATCAGGGTAACACATCTATAAATCATTGGAATCTTTTCAACATCATATAGTCTTCATCTTCAATATTCGACGACAGCAACTCTTTAATCAACATCAACATCTTTTGACCATTTTGATCAGCAACATCTTCAACACTTTGACCTTTCGATCAGCAACATCTTCAGTAACATCTTCAGCACTTTGACCTTTCGATCAGCAACATCTTCAGCAACATCTTGAGCACTTAGACCTTTCGATCAGCAGCAACATCTTCAACACTTTGACCTTTCGATCAGCAACATCTTCGGCACTTTGACCTTTCGATCAGCAACATCTTCAGCACTTTGACCTTTCTATCAGCAGCAACATCTTCAGCAGTTTGACCTTTCGATCAGCAACATCTTCAGCACTTTGCTCTTTCGATCAGTGAAGACATCTTCAGCATTTTGATCAGCAATATCTTCAGCACTTTACTCTTTCGATCAGCAAAGAAATCTTCAGTACTTTGATCTTTCGATCAGTAACAACTTCTTCAGCATTTTGTTCTTTCAATCAGCAACATCATAACATTCTGATCAGTAACATCATGATCAGCACCATCATCATACTTCAGCTCTCGAACAGAATCATCATCATCATATTCTGATCTTTTGATCAGTACATCATCATCATCATAAAAACATCATCATCATGAAAACATCATTATCATCAAAACATCATTATCATGAAAACATCGACATCATCAAAACATCAAAATATCATCATCATCACATTCTGATCTTTCGATCAGTACATCATCATCATCATAGAAACATCAACATCATCCAAACATCAACATGATCCTTTGTTTCAGAATTACGGGATTTATTTCTTTACAGAGTTACCAATGATCCTTCCTTTCGGAATTATGGGATTTAGGTCTTTACGGAGTTACTAACGATCCTTCCTTTCAGAATTATGGTATTTAGGTGTTTACGGAGTTACTAACGATCCTTCCTTTCAGAATTACGGGATCAACACATTTGTGGAACTCAGACAATCCTTCCTATTGGAATTACGGGATCAACAAATCTGTGCAACTCAGACAATCCTTCCTATTGGAATTACAGGATCAATTCAATGATCCTTCCTTTCGGAATTATGAGATTTAGGTCTTTACAGAGTTACTAATGATCCTTCCTTTCGGAATTACAGGATTAACACAGATGTGGAACTTAGACAATCCTTCCTATTGGAATTATGGGATCAACACATCTATGGAACTCAGACAATCCTTCCTATTGGATTTACGGGATGAATTCAATGATCCTTCCTTTCGGAATTACGGGATTTAGGTCTTTATAGATTCACTAACGATCCTTCCTTTTGGAATTATGGGATCAACACAGATGTGGAACTTAGACAATCCTTCCTATTGGAATTACGGGTTCAACACATCTATGGAACTCAGACAATCCTTCCTATTGGAATTACGGGATCAATTCAATGATCCTTCCTTTCGGAATTACAGGATTTAGGTCTTTATGGAGTTACTAACGATCCTTCCTTTCGGAATTATGGGATCAACACAGATGTGGAACTCATACAATCCTTTCTCTAGGAATTATAGGAACAACACACATTCTTGAGTACCAAAGTCACCGTATCTGTTCTGAACTGAAGTCCAAAGATGATTCAATCCTACCACCTTCTCGATGACCGAAGTTCACCAGATCCATTCTGAACCGAAGTCCAAGGATGATACAATCCTACCACCTTCTTGATGACCGAATTTCACCAGATCCTTTTTGAACCGAAGTCTAAGGATGATACATATCTACCACCTTCTCGATGACCAAAGTTCACCGGATCCATTTTGAACCGAAGTCCAAGGATGATACAATCCTACCACCTTCTCAATGACCGAAATTCACCGGATCCGTTCTGAACCGAAGTCCAAGGATGATACAATCCTACCACCTTCTTGATGACTGAACTTCACCGGATCCATTCTGAACCGAAGTTCAAGGATGATACAATCCTACCACATTCTCGATGACCGAAGTCACCGGATCACTTCTGGACATATTTCCCGGGATGATACAATCCCTCTTCATTCTCGAAGACCAAGGTCTCTGGGTCACTTTTGGGAAAGTTCCCAGGGATGATGCAATCCCACTACAACATCACTACTCCCCCTTTCGAGGAAGGTCTTTCCAAACCACCCCAAGCTTGTCTCAAAAGTGTTCAAACTTTACTCGAGACAGAGGCTTTGTTAGCGCATCATCATCTAAACCATCTTCATCTACATCTTCAGTATGTGAATACTGAACTATCACCATATGTATCTCCAGTATGTGACTACTAAAAGCATCATCATCTATATCTTCAGTATAGAAATACTGAAAGCATCATCACCTCTATATTTAGTATAGATATACGGAGTCACCATCATCTGCATCTACAGTATGTAAATACTGAAACATCATCTATATCTTCATTATGGGAATACTGAAACATCATCATCTGCATCTTTATCTTGTATGTAGAAATATTAGATTTCTATGTGTTACGACGGAACACAGGGTTCTCTGTTATCACAACTCTCTTTATCACATAGAATCAATGTAGTATCCATCTTCAGGTCAAGGAGACCTGATATCAGCTTCCGAATCCATATGGATTCACAACTAAGCAGAGCAATATGCTATGTATTGTAATTCCAAGGGAAACACTAGACTGTTTCTTGCTAAACCATGAACTCATAGCAGACCCCAAACAAAAGCATCTACTTGATGTGCTTTTCCTGTCTGAGATACTTCCAACCCAATCTGCATCTGTATAGCCATACAAACTGTATTCATGGCTACCATCATAGTATAGACCAAGGTCTATAGTCCTTTGATATCTCATCACATGTTTTGCAGCTACTAGGTGAACTCGTCTTTGAACAAGATATTGACTTAAGGTGTTCACAGCAAAACAAATGTCTGGTCTGGTATTTGTTAAGTACATCAATGACCCAATGATCTATCTATAATGAGTCACATCCATTAACTCTGATGAGTCGTCAGCTAACAGCTTCAGGTTGGAGTCCATGGGTGTGGCCATGGCTTTGCATTCCAACATATTGAATCTCTTCAATATCTCTACCACATACTTTCCCTGGTTGAGAAAGATTCCTTCTGAACTTTGTCATACTTCTAGACCTAGGAAATAGTGCATTAACCCAAGGTCTTTCGTCTCAAATTCTTCTGCTAGTTTCTTCTTGCTTTCCATGATCGATTTCTCCTTCCCTGTCAAGAATAAGTCATCCACATATAATAACAGGATGACATGTTCATCTTCTACAACCTTGAGATAAAGGTTAGGATCAGCTTTACTCTTGGTAAAGCCCATAATTGACAGGAAACTGTCTATCCTTCCATACGAAGCTCTGGGATCTTGCTTCATGCCATAGAGGGCCTTCTTCAACTTACATATATGAGTCCATCTATCTTTAACTTCAAATCCTTTCAATGTAAAACTCTTCCCCAATCATACCATTAAGGAAGGATTGTCTTTACTTCATCATGGAAGCAACTACCATCATAGTTCTGAAGGAAGTGTACCTTGCTTCCTGGAGTAAGTGTCTCTTCAGAATTAATTCCCTCTTTCTTATAGAAACCTATAGCCACAAGTCTTTCCTTACTTCTATCAACAACATATTTTATCTTGCAAGTCTATTTGTAAGATACCACATTCTTGCTTTCTAGTTTGAGTACTATATCCCAAACATCATTCTAGTATTCTTTCATCATAACATCTTCCATGAGTTCATCTTGTCAGATCATCAACATATCCTAGTATTTTTCATTCAACTTTGAAGGTTGGAACCCAAAAGTCTCGATCCATCAGGACGCTGTCCATCATGTCATACTGTGTCAAACTCATATATCTTCTGTAGTCACTCCCCCTGAAGTGGAGTATTATCTTCCTTCTTTATTCTGTACAGGTGGTTCTATGCTTGATATATACTAGTCAATAGAGTATGTCATGTCATAGTCTATTCTTTCTGAGGAAAATCATGAACCTTGCTTTGTACACTTGTTCTTGTAGATCCATATGGAGGATACTACATACTTTCCTTTATGTCTCGAAATCGTATCGTATACATCATTCCCCATGATCAACTATTATTCTTTGATCATAGCTTATAGCATTCTTTTCTTCATCTTGAGTTATCTCTCATACCCATGGTGGTATTCATCCTTCAAGGTGGATCTACCGCTCTTTGAAGATATTTCTTCCGTCATGGTGTCTCTGACCCTAGGAGCTTCAGATTCATGTTTATTGAATTGTCATCACTTGTCCTTTGGAACAAGTCTCATCCTTATTTTCTTGTAGGAGTTTGTACATGACCTTTCCTACAATTCAAATGCACCAGTTGCATGGTTAGAACTATTTCATAAATCATATGCATAACAACAAGTTCTTATGCGTCATGCAACTATTTAGCCAATACAACATTCATCCATATCTCACAGAAACTTTCTAGATGCCTTCCATCTCTACCATGACATCATTGAGATTGTGCACTGATCCAATATGTCAGCAAAGAGGTTTGATAAGTAGCAATGGAGAGTTGTATAGCCCCATGAGATACTTACCCATCACATGAATATTAGTAGTATATAGTCATTAATGCAAACAATCTATCATGCATAACACATCAACTAAATATAATAAAATGCATAACAAAACAATATCATGCAATGACAATTGAATACTTATCTTTTATTCGTTTTGTGGGTAGACTCCTTCTTGATCCTTCTACTTCATCATCTTCTTCATTCATGACATCATCATTTCTTATCCAAATGATAAGAGTTTCTTCAAGAATTGAGTTCTTCACATTCCTCATCACTTGAGGGATCTTCTTTGAATGGTGAGAGCTTGATCTTCAATTGCTCCCATCTTCTTCTTCTCTTCTTATGAGTCGAACTTCTTCTTCTTCCTAGAGTCTGTTGAAAGTAATTACTTCCTTCTGGCACACATTCCTTGAATGAATGAATTCTATGACCCTAGGATACCATTTAAGGTGGCTATCACCACTTCTGCATTCTCCAATTCTTCTTCTACCACTTCAAGATGTTCTGCATTCTGGATCTTCACATTCTTCAACTGTTTTCTCAAATCCATCTTCTGATTAATGTTCTTATCTTCAAATAGCTTGATCAAGGAATCAAACATCTTCGGTGTC
Organism: Pseudotsuga menziesii; assembly: GCA_001517045.1. Taxonomy (NCBI): domain Eukaryota; kingdom Viridiplantae; phylum Streptophyta; class Pinopsida; order Pinales; family Pinaceae; genus Pseudotsuga; species Pseudotsuga menziesii. The sequence goes on from LPNX010277835.1 coordinate 332,847, forward strand.
TTTAGGGAAGACACTTGTGGTACAAGTTGATCCGTGATTGAATCAACAACGATCTTCTTGGCCTTGATCAAGTTCTTCTTGTGTAAGGCTTTGAGCCTCATCTCCCTCTAGAACTGGAACCTCTCTACTCATGTAGGTGTCCAATTCATTTTCTTCAGAGAGATCAAATACTTCCATGCTTGGAATTTATCAACTTCACCAAGCTCATCAACAATCTGATGTTATAGATCACTTTGAAATGAGAACCTCAAATTCAAATAGCAAAAGATTAGATCTTACCGATTTGAGGTGTCCGTCCTGTTTTCGGAGCTGGTTGATCTAGGGCTTGTCAGAGAAACGCTAATTTTCAAAACTTGGAATCTTTTAGATCTGACTGGATATAAAGATAGATATCTTCAAATGGAGTTTTCCATTGTACTCATTTTTTGAAAACAGTGGAGGGAAGCTCCCGGAATAGGAATCCCTAGTTTTCCAATTTCTTCTGAAGAAATGCCTATCACTGTCTCTATGATATATCCAAAATTAATGCTCCTCCATGTCTGAAATTTCTGATTGAGGTAACCTCACATGTCCCTGATCCAAAACCTTAGTTTTCATCAGAATTGGTTTCACCAATTGGGATTTATGATCCGTTTCCCAAGGTGACCTGTTACAAGACTGTTCAGAACAGCGAAGTTGTACGGCATACCACGTGACACTGGTTCATCTTCCAAGTCTAATATTTGTATCATAGAAATTAAATTGCATGCTATTTCTGTAACATCTTTAGGAATTCCATTTGGACTTCTGTATCCCAAGCTATAGAAATTTTCCCCAGGTGTCCTGTTTAGGGATGAATTCTGGAAGAGGCTGGAAGCCTAACTTGGAGGGATCATATCACCCAGAATGTAGCGAATATGAGGCTGAATTTTGGACACAGTGTACATCAGCATTTTATCTTCAGCCTCTGAAATTTTTCACTTTTGATCCTTATCCAATCTCTGAATATATCGAAAGTACAAAAACGTAGCAGTTTTAGTATTTAGGGTTTTTCTAGTTCGGGGTCAAACTAGGGTTTGACTTTCCTGGAGTTTCACCCAACCAAATTTCTTGATCCAGGTCTCTAAACTTCGATTTTGATGAGGAGAGAAATCCTATGCTGGGCTCACTAAAAAATTCCTCTTCTGCAAGAAGCCCTAATTTCTCGCACCAAAAACTGAAAATGCTCGAAATCGAATTCCGTTTCGACAGAAAGATGCGCCCTTCAATGGAGAGTTGGCCTAGCCTTATTTTGATAATTGATTGTGGAGAGAGAACAAAAAATTAAGAAGTGCTAGCTTCTGTAGCTCCACAATGTCTTCTTTTAGGGTGGCTCTGATTCCATGTTAAATTTTCATATGGTAAGCTAGATCATTAGTATTTCATTTTGAATTCATAACAAAAGCATATAAATAGGAACACTGAAAGATAAACAAGCACAACCATACAAAAGGAACACAAATATTTATCCTGGTAAAACCCTAAATGGTAAAAACCAGCAAAAGCTTCCTCAATATAGATGCCCCAAAAAAATAGAAGGTAAAACCAACAAGGAGATCAAAGCCTGATCCTCCTCCTTCTCTAGCTACTCTTCTCTTCTCCACAAGTGTGCTACTCAAGTGAGTATGTGTGTCACAAATGAGGAGAGCTACACCTCTATTTATATTCATCTGTTCACTTCAATTAACTCATCCGACGTGTAGGCTCGATTTACACATGTAGGGTCAAGTAACCACACTGGGGTGCTAAAGGGGGGACAACCTCATGCCTCTTATTAGTTCTTCCTATTAGAAGCATCAGGGTATAGTATAATACAAGTGGTTCTTCTGGTAGGACCATCAGGGACCACAAAAAGATACATATAGAATATTCTTCGAAGTTACAATATTTCAACACTTTCAGGATGATTGCCCTTATTGTAGTATGCACACTTGCTCATTTCTCCTTTGTTCTTCTTCTTCTTGAAGTTATTCATGGAACCTTGGGGCTCCTCTGGAGACTTCTTCTTGTCTCTCTTTTCCTCAGGTGGCTTCTTAGCTTTCTTCTTTCCTTTTGAATCCACCCTTGAATCTCCAGCAACCAGAGCTTGGTCTTTGGAACGTTTGATGGTGCCCATCATCACCAATTTATCTTGTTCTTGTGTGAGAGATTCCATGAAATCTACAAGGCTAGACATTTTCCAGGCTCGAGCTATCAACTTTGTGGCATGGAAGGTCGAGACAAAAACTAAATAGTTAGGGCCAAGCTTCGAGAGTATGGCCAAAACTAGTTGCTCCTTCTTCTTTTCAATTCCACATTGTTTTAGCTGCAAAACAAGGGCTTTGAACTTGGAAAAGTAGAGTTGCAGGGATTCGAAGATGTTGGGACTCAAGGAGATCAATTTATTCTCAATTTGATGTCCCCTAATATCATCTGTCTTACCAAAAATCTCAACAAGCTTCTCCCATACTTCATTTGGTGATGTTAATCCATCAAGATGGAAAAGGAGGTCTATGGATATGCTCAGAGAGAGGAGACCATAGGCCTCATCCCTCCTGTTGTGCCATTTAATTTTCTCTGCAGTTGCATTGGGCTCTGCTTCTGTTTCCATAGTCACTCTATAGAGTCCTTTTTCTCTCAATAGTATCTCCATCTATGCTTTCCATTCAAAGAAGTTAAATGGAGTCAAGATGATCTTCTCAGATTGATCCATAGCTCAGAAATTGTCCCATCAGTCAGCAGAATGCTCCTAGTCAATGTTGTCAAACCTGCAATAACAAATTGGAAGGAGAGAAATTGATCTACACAGGATCTAATATCATGTAGAAATTCTAAAGCCTTGATGGCATAAGGAATTTCATAAATTGGCTAAGGATCTAGGCACACAATTAACCTCACATAGAATTGTAGAGAATTAGCATAAGGAGAGAAGAAGAAGAATTAATTAACACACATTAATGAATGATCAATAAATGATAATTGATATTATTACATAGGTAATACATCCTTATAAAGGGAAAAGGAGTTGCATGAAGACAACTCAAGCTAGCCCATAAAGCAGGCTTACTAATTATGATAAACCCCATAGTTGACTAAATCACTTTCCCAATCTACCAAGCACCTCAAAAATTAGTAATACCATGTGTGAGTGATGATGAGTGAAGGAAAGACATCCTAATCCTAGAATATGGAGAGAAAATAATGGAGGATAGGTTGGCAACAAAACCTGCCAGTTTCCTAGTTGACTAGCTTTACCTTATCCATAGAAAAGCAGGATAAAGCAGAAAAAGCAGAATACAACAGATTTTGCTGTAAAGCACAGTTACCAATTCTGGATGGCCATAAGGTGGTCAAGATCAACCCAGAATCAGAAATAAATCATTCCTAGGATAAAGATGGCAAGTGTTGACTCTAAGGTTCAACTGGATGCCAACTATCTAAGCTAGTGGGTAGGAAATTAATCAAATAATGATTAATTATTTTATGAGTGGGTTTATTATATTCCAATAGGTGTCTTCATCCATTGAACAACTAGTGCAATATTTATACACCATCCTTGCTACTCCCATTACCGAACATAGAACTTCAGGGGTGAGTACATCCTTGTATCACCTACTTTGGGGCCCATCACATTTGAACAATTGCTGAAAGGTAATTCCAATAACATTGCTAGGATTCGACAGAGGTTTGTTGAGGGGCATCTCCAAACCAACAATCCCCAGACCAATAGTCGAGATAACCATAATCTAGATGACCAAAACACAAAAGAAGGTAACAATTCTTCTATTTTTCCATCAACCCCTAGATTAAATTTTGACTCATTATTTCTAGAACAAAGCCTCCTCAACACAACATAGTAACAGGCTAGCCTCCCCCTTCTCCACCTTCTTCTTCATCCACCTCATACGAGTCATCGGATTCAGAATCTTCTAGATCATTAGAAGAAGACATCCTAATGGCTGATGAATGAACAAATAGGGCTTGGTTAGATGGAGATGATGTGTCTGTCTTGGGTGATCGACATATATTACCTAAGAATCCTGAAAAGTAGCTTCCAAAGTATAACCGTAATGATAAAATCCCTGTGGAAGATCACATTAAAACCTTTATGTAGGTAATCAGACTCAGAAATGTGATATATGAAGATGTAGTATGCAGGTTATTTCTTTATACTTTTGAATTTAAAGCTTCCAAGTGGTATTTTTCTTTGGAAGTTGGATCTATCCCATCATGGGATGTATCCGCAGAACTCTTTACTAAAACATTTGGGGATAACAAGACCTTAGAGGATTTGGTTATAGATATTTCCTCTATGAAGACCAAAGGAAACGAAAGGGTAAAAAACTAAAACCATAGGTTTTCATATCTTAAAAACAGAATTCCCACCACCATTCTCCCTGTTGAAGAATTGTTGGTGGCATATTACATCAAGGGTCTTCCGACTCAAATAGCTATGTGGGTTAAAAGGGATAGCAAGGAAGCCCTATAGGAGGATTTCTGTGAAGCCATCCAATTAGAGAAGGATATATTTTTCCCAAAAGAAAATCCAGACACATCAACTGAGTAGAAATCCACCTCCTGTAGGGAAATTGAAAACATTCCCAAAACTACTGCCACAAAATATGATCCTTTCAACATGTCTGACATGAAGAAGCTTCTCAAAAAAATGTCTAATGAGATGGTTGACTAAAAGAAAAATAGTGATGAAAATCAAACTAATAACAGGGGGTTTTTAAGGCCACCTTTCAGGTGACCTAATCAACCTCGTCAAAATCCACCACCTCCCAATCCTAGTGAAGGGTTCACCTCGGAATAAATTTTCTCTATTTTGAAAGCCTTGGACGTAGGAACACAAGATGCCCCTGAATCCTCTGATGATCGAATGAACCAGGACTCATAACCACCATAAGAAGAAGAAGAATAAGAAGAAGACCAATATGTTAGTACTGTAAGTTTCTTTTATGAAGAAGAAGAAGAAGAAGAAGAACCTGACAAAGTCTTCATTTTTCAACATACTCCTAACTCTAGGTCCAAAGGGAAACCCTCTCAGGAACCATGGCCTTCAACACCAGTTCCCAATAAAGGTAAATCCCTTCCGAAAAAGGATATTGTCATTCCTAAACCTAAGTAAAATTTGGCTGAAGATTTGAAAAGAGTCAAAGCTAATATCTCATTATTTGATCTTCTTAAAATCCCTTCTATAAGATATTCCCTTCCTAAAAGTGTGATAATCAAACAACCAAGGGAAACTTAAAACAATAACCTTGACTCTTGTACTAAACCAAATAATCAGAAACCTGGAAGTAAGGGGATTCCTCCTTTGTTTCTTACATTTGATATTTTCAATGAGAATGTGCACAATTGCATGATAGATTCAGGTGCCTCACCAAATGTGATGCCTATTTCTGCCTGTAAGAAGTTAAATGCTACTTGGGAACCTTTCCCTATTCAATTTTTCCATCTTGATAGATCTAAAGTTAAAGTTGTGGGAAGACTGATAAATGTTTTGTTAAGAATGACTGCAGACCCTGGGATTCATTAGAGGATAGACATCATGATTGTTGACATCCCATAAACTTATGGGATGTGGCTAAGTAGAGATTGGTCTGAGAAGCTGAAAGGTTATTTCGCCACTGACTGGTCTCACCTATGGCTACCCCTGAATGGAAAAACCAATAAAATTAATATCAGTAGGGAACCATTTATGAATAAAACAATTACTAATCTTGATGGCTCCAATGAATCTATCTCTTACTTCATCACTCACACTGAACACTTCATGTTTGATACATTCTTTAGAAATCTTCCTATTGATGCTTCACCAATAGAGAATGTGTAGAACCAGTCACAAATTTCCCATTTTACTACTGTATCATTATATGGCACCATTGTACATAATGTATATAATGTAAAAAATAATTTTAGGATTGATACTGTTGCATGGACTTTATTTTTTGATGGCTCTAGATATAAAGATGGGGCTGGTGCGGATTGTGTTCTAGTTGATCCAAAAGGGACCAAAACTATGATTGCATGCAGACTTGAGTTCTAATGCACCAATAATGTAGCTGGGTATGAAGCATTGGTCCAAGGACTCAGAAAGGCCATTGACATGGGTGCGAAGGTAATTGAATGCGTTGGATATTCTGAGATCATAGTGAAGTAGGTGAGAAACCAGATACATTGCCCATCTCCTCATTTAATTAACTATCAAAAGTTGATCAGGGATCTTACTAACTCTTTTTCAGCATTCAACATCAAGTCAGTCCCTAGATCACAGAATTTTGATGTTGATCTTCTGGCCAACAATGCATCTAGGTTGATACCACTAGAAGGTTTGTCCCTAGAAACGTTTTCAATCGAGTTGATGTACAGACATTCCATTCTGAACAATGTGATGAATTGGAAAGTATTTAAGGAAGATAAACAAATATTGGAATTTCTTTCATCCTAGGACACCTTTCAAGGTATGGCAATTGATGAGGTCGAACATGATAAATCCTTGTCTGATATGTCTAATATTATCCCAAAATCCATTATCAACTTAGAAATATTTTATGACCTAAAAGACAAGTTCAAACAAATGACCAACTATAAGACCCATATTTCATCTCTCAACTATGAACCTATAAACTTGGGCACTGAACAAAATCCTTGCTTCATCAACCTTGGAGTTGATTGTTCTGATAAAGAAAGGAGAGCCTTTATCAAGTTGTGAAAAGAGTTCAATTACATATTTACATGGACGTACGATGAACTCAAAACCTTCGATACCAGTATCATGCATCATAATATCCCAATGAAACTAGAAGTAAGAACTTACCAGTAGAAGTTGAGGAAGATGCATCCCAGCTTGGAACCCTCTATAAAGAAGGAACTTGATAAGTTATTTATAGCATGGATCATATTCCCTGTCATAAATACACAATGGATTTCCAACTTGGTACCCGTCCTAAAAAAGAATGGGGAAATCAGGCTCTGTGTTGATTTCAGGAACCTAAATAAAGCCTCCGAGAAAGATAACTACCCTATTGCCCCCATGGACTAGATCCTGCAAAAGGTAGCTGGGTATGAGATGTTTTCACTCCTTGACGGATTCTCAGGATATAACCAAGTCTTGGTTTCCCCTAATGATCAATTAAAGACATCTTTCAGGACCCCTTGGGGAACCTTCGCTTACAGGAGATTGCCTTTTGGACTAATAAATGCAGGAGCCACCTTCTAGAGAGATATGGATATAGATTTCAGGGGTTTTATACACAATTCTGTCATGGTATACTTATATGATGTAACAATCTATTCTAAAAGACACCATGAACATTTGTTTGCTTTGAAACAGGTATTTGAACGCTACAGGAAGTACATAATTTCACTCAACCCCAGGATATCTATCTTCATGGTCATAGAAGGTTAGCTCTTAGGATTCATTATTTCTAAGGGAGGCATGATTATCGATCTAGAACATACTGAATCCATTTCAAATATCCGTCTCCTAGGTTCACCGAAATCCATGCAATCATTCTTGGGTAAGATCAATTTTGTTCATAGGTTCGTCCCAAATTATGCTCAAGTTGTTAAGCCATTACAACAGCTAGTTAAAAAAATGCACAGTTTAAATGGTCTGGGGAACAAAGAAATTCCTTTGTTGAAATTAGGAAATATGTTGTCAAAGCACCTGCTCTAATGGCTCAGGACTTCAACAAATATTTTATCCTATACACCTTTGCTACTGAATTTTCCTACGCAGCTGTCTTGACACAGAAACATCATGATGAGGCTGAGATACCCATCTCTTTTATGAGTTCAACATTCAAGGGAGCCAAACTTAACTATTCTTAGGTTTATAAATAAGATTATGCGGTCTACAAATCAGTTAAACATTATAGACTATACCTATTAAAGTCGCAGACTAAGGTGATTGTCCCTTATGAATCCATCCGTAATGTCCTCGTTCAGAAATAACTTGGTGAGAAAAGGGCTCACTAGATGACAACATTGCAAGAATATGACTTGGAGATCAGACTAGAAAATATTGTCAAAGGGCAAGGTTTGTGTCTTCTTACCACTCAACTGACTGATCCTAAAAATCAACAAATCAAGTGGGAGCAGGAGGAAAATATACCCACAGGTTCTGTTCATGCCATTGAAACTACAACATTTGAATGCTACGATCATATTAAGTTTTTTCTAAATCATGGGTTTTCCCCTGAAACTACCGACTCTAAAAAACATAGAGCTTTAAGGTTAAAATCAGCTCCATATCAATTTATTGATGGTATTTTGCTTAGAAAAAACTACGATTGGATTTTTCTTAGATGTTTAGAGAAGGATCAAAATGACGATATCGTTTTTCAATTTCATGCGAGATCTGTAGGAGGGCATTTCTCAGGAGAGACGACTTCTCACAAGATCATTAGGGAAGGATATTACTGGCCTACTTTGTTCAGAGATGCCCATGCTTACGTCAGGAAATGTGAGCCTTGTTAGAAGTGTGATGGAAAATTTAAAAAACCCGCCTTTCCCTTGTAGCCAGTAGTAGTCCAGTTCCCATTTCAGCAACAGGGATTGGATTTTGTCGGACCGATTAACCCTATTTCCTCCTTGTAACACAAGTAGATCCTGATAGCCACAGATTACTTTACCAGGTGGGTTGAAGCAGTTCCTCTTAGACAGTGCAATACACACCAAGTGATATCCTTCTTGGAAAGTCAAATAATCACTAGGTTTGATGCCCCTGAATATCTTGTTTTTGACAATGCATCCTACTTCAGGTCCATTAATCTCACATCCTATGTCCTTGAAAGATGGATCAAACTCAAGTTTTCTGCCAATTATTATCCTTGAGGGAATGGGCTTGTTGAATATTCCAACAAGAACCCGATAAACATTTTGAAGAAAATAGTGGCCTCTCATCATAAATATTGGCACACCCAACTCTAGAATGCTCTTTGGGCAGACCGGATTACCCCTAAGGTAGCTATTGGAAATTCTCCTTACTGTTTAGTTTATGGCAAGGAAGCCATCCTACCATCTAGCCTTACTATCCCCTGATTACAACTATCCCAATCTATTCAAGAAGATGTCTCATCCCCGCTTCAACAGAGGATTAATACTCTACTTAAGTTAGAAGAAGACAAAGATAACTCCAAAAACAAACTATATCAACATAAAAAATTAGTTAAAAGATGGCTCGATGAGAAATCTTATTCTGATAGATATTTTTCAGTAGGGGATTTGGTATTGAGGTGGGATAAACAACATAAGGACAATCAGGAGTATACCAAGTTTCAACACGTTTGGCTAGGACCTTTCATTGTTACAGTAAAGATTGGTCCTAGCACTGTTCGGTTGCAGACACTGGAGGGAGTCATTGACACTTACCCAGTGAATGCCATTCTCTGCTCAAAAGGTATTTTGTTTGAAAATTTGGGACTTTACGTATATAGGTTTGGTGTGCGCATTTTTCTGTTTCCTTTGTTTGGATTGAGTTTTCTGATATTGGTAAGAGTTTTAATAATGTCTTCACATTTGGTAATGGAGGTTCATCAATTTGTCTCAAGATTGCAGCACTCCGAATTTTAATACATTGTTAGTTTCAACCTTTTTATAGCCTAGGTCAGGATTTGTTTTATATACAATTGGCAACCAATAACTGCAGGATTTTAGATGGATACATTCTCATCCTGGTTAACATATTTACATATTCCTTATTCATCTGATTGGAGCTATGGAGGTAATTGGTTCCTATTATCTCAGGATTCATTAGCGCACTACAACATATCTTTATAACCTGGTCAGCCTTGTCTGCTTTGGATCCTATCATAGTCACATTGAAAATAATTTCTATTAATGATTGTGGATTACAAGATGGGGGGTCTTATCACAAGCCAGCTCATTAGGTTCATCGATGCTTGGTGGAATGACATATTCACCATCAAACCGGGGAGATGTATTTCAGTCTTTGTTGAAAGATGGAAGATCCTATCATAGGTCGGTTCATTCATGATCTGCAATGAATCAGTGAGTAATGCTATCATTATGTGGATATCAAGCAGTGGTAGTGTCTTGTAATCCACACTCAAATAAAGTCTTGTTTGATCATGTAAGGAAATTGTTGTACATAAGGATAGAGGGTATTATCACAAGCCAACCCGATCATGATCATAGATTTGATGTTGGACTGAAATTATCATTAGATGGTCACCAAACCATGATAGTTGCTTTCAACAATACAACTAGAAGACAAGGGGTCTCCTTACTGAGCTGGCTTGTTTAGTTTCCAGATTAGGTTTGTGAATGACACTGATTACCAAATTGGGGTAGTGGTCTTATGTTAGTAAGGTCTTACAAGTCTTTATTTAAAAAAAGAGAGAAGAATCTAATGAATAAATGAAGGTGAACTATGTTTGGATGTCCAGGGTAGTCCTAGGTTTTCTCCCAGGTTCAACTTAAACTGTATTCCTATGATCACCTGAAGGTAAGGGATCCTTATTATTCTTCATATCTCCTAATCATATTTGCATCATCTTTAACTGATCATGGATGGGAATGTATAAATCATTCCGGTAACTCTGATTATTGGTTGCATTCTTATATAAACATTTCTATAATTTTAGGATGAATTATTTGTTTATTGACATGTTTTTCTTTGTAAGGGAGTTCTTATTTACAGAGATAATTGGTTCGTCCCATCTAGTTGCCATTTGTTGTAGATACAACATATCCCATGTTTTATAAAAAAAACATGGGAGCCCTAAGTTTATATGCAAAGGTAGTATTTGAATTCCTCAATTATTTTGGGGTCCCCATACATGTTTATCATGGTTTCTATCTCTTTGTCATAATTTGATTGAGTTAACTTTTTCAAAATTTATGTTTGTTTTGTGTGTTTTGGTAAGTTGCGGAAAAGACTATTTTTCCCAAAAATGTGTCTTTCCCGCAACCCGTAACCTGCAATTTGCAAATTGCAGATTGAGGGAAATTTCATGCACGCTAGTTTGTTATAGTTTTGAATCCACATCCCACAACCCACAATTTTTGGATTGCAGATTGCAGGAAAGTGAATAAAATTCAAATCTTGCGACTTGATTCCGTATCTCGCAAGGTTTGATCCCGTCTGTCTATTTCTTTTAATGCTACGACCTGGATTTGACCCACAGAAAATATATAAAGAGATGAATCCTTTGTATTTTCTTTACCATTTTCACTTTTGAAGATTACGTTGCTGCGTGAGTTTTTACTATGATTTTTCACTAGATATCTTTTTCACAGTTCCGGTGAATTCCAGGTTAGTTTTTTCTGTCATTCCTACGTCCTATTGTTTACTATTGTTTTGTTTCTTAATTGGTATTTATTCATTGCTTATGCATTTAAAAATAGTTTTTCAACTTTCAAAATGGCTCGAATTACCTGTAGTAAGACCATTGAAAATGACACGCTAACCAAAGACCCAAACTTCGGCATCTTCTTAGACACCAATGGTAGAATCACTGAAACTTCCAAAATTGACTGGCCTAGGATATAATCAATTTTTGACAATGCTGACCTCTCTGATATTCACAATGACTAGTCAGCCTACCAGAAAATTAGGGATTATGGACTACACACCATCGCTTCCAAGTCTACTATCCTTCCCTACACTGATGCAGTCAAATGGATTGTAGACCACGCAAACCCTAAAGACTGGTCCTTTAATGATAATGCAGGGTCACAACTATCCACCTTCTATCCTGAGGTCTTTACTAGAGACTATGATCTTAAACCAGTGGTGCAACCCCTCAACACTGAGTTCGGCCAATCCTCTAAGGCAGGGTACAATTTTAATGAAATGCTAAAATCGTAGATGAAGGAACCTAGTAAGTTCTCATAGAGGGCTGACAACTTGTACCCTGTTGCCTCGTTTAGAGAACCTTATTCTTTATTGGTAGCCATGCTATGCAGGTTTTATGGTCTTCCCAACTATTCTGTCTTCAAGGTTGAATGGGACCTGATAGCCCATCATGTCCTAACAACTGGTGAATCTTTCATGTGGGTGTATATCTTGTCATTGGAGCTTAAAACCACTATCCATGATTATCAGAAAGCTACTTTTAGGAAGAAGTTGAATTTATTCTTTTCAGCCTTTATCATTGATGTATTTTTCAGCGAGTTGCAATATCCCAATTTGGGATGGAATTGGACTTTATCGGCCCCTCCGATACCTATTTACTATTAAACACTGTGGGATACTAATTATGCAGCTATGTTCTATGACATCTGTGAACATTTTTTTGGAAGCATTTATTTTTCAATATTCAAACAGGAAGCTCCTTCTTTTTCTGCTGAGGCCAGACCTTCATTGCCACAATGGGTGACTGGTATCTTAGTGAGTATTTTTCGTATATTAGATTTTGGGATAGAAATATTGTTCATATCCTGCCCAAGATAGTTTCTGACAGGTTAGTCATTGAAGAGGTCTCTTTTTAGACTGTCACTGACGGTGTCTACAAGAAACTTGTGGCTCCTAAAAGGAAAGGATGGCCTAAATTTCCTTTGAATATTGGGTAATTGGTCATCCCAACTTCAACTTGGGCTGCAATGTTAGGTGATCAAATAGTCTCTTTGAAACTTGGTTTTTCTCTTAGAAGGAGGCATGACCCTAAGGGGTTTCTTGATGCTCATTTCAAAGAGAACCGTGTCAAGAGTGGCGATGTTCATGAGGAATTCCCGGATGACTCTATCTACTAGGGGGTGAATGCCTTTTCTGAGGTCTTGGCCAGGGCTAAGAGCAAATATGAACAGAGCTACATTTTACAACATCAACAAATGCTTAAAACTAGGGTTCTGCATTACAGAGATATGGAACTTGAACTCCTTGAAAAGCTAAGAAAGGACAGGGAAGATAAGGAATCCCAAGAAACAAAAGTTCCATTAGTGGTAACTTATCTAGATGGGGAGAAAGGAAAAAGTCCTATGGAAGACCTTTCACAGGTAACTGTTTCTTAGCAATTGAAAGCTATGATGCATAACCCTCAGTGATCAAAGAAGAAATTGGCACAGATTACTTCAGTATTGGATACTCAAGTAGCTACAACTATTAATCCTACTGCTAACATTTAGGTAACTACTGCAGCCACCTAGGTATGTGATGATCAAGTAACAGTTGTGGTTAAGTCGTTTAAGAGGCAAAAATTTTAGGTGACTATTTCTCAAACCCCTACCATAGACTTGATTTACTATGATACTGAAGAAGAAGTGATTACCCCTGTGTGTATAGTTGAAGAAGTAACTAAGCATTTGCAAACAGTTACATATTTTTTTAAAGATAGTGAAATTGTGGATTCTATCCCTGATCTGAGGATCCTAGAATATTTTTTTGTTTCTAATTTTGCAACTTCAGCATTGCTCCTCTCATCCATCCAAACTCTCTCCACTTTTCCTATTGGAGCAATCCCATCACCCTCACTATATAAACTCTATCATATTTTGACCTCCACATCTTCTCCTATCCCAGCTAATTCAGTCTCACATCTGATGCTTTCATCTAGTATTCCAGAGACCAAATCTTTGAATGTCCCTCTGCCATTACCTTCATTCACTTTTTCATCATCACCTATTCCCAAGAGAATTATAGTATCCTCATTATCACTCCTAGCAACAAAAATTTGCATCCCATCCTCTGAAACTTCCATCCAAACCTTCTCTTCAATCTCTGAACCACATTTTTTCAGTACATCTCTTCCTCCTTATTTACCTCCCATGTCACTATGTCCATACCCACTCCCACCATTAATCAGACATCTTTGTTGGTTTCAACAGTAACTGGGACTTCACCCTTTATTGAATCAATGGCTAAGTTTGAACAAGATAATGTAGTCCCCCTTGGGGATTATTTATACAGCAAATCATCCAAGGAATTTCTTAGAAAAGGAAAGAAGAGAGGCAGAGATCAAGATGGTGTTGAAGCTAATCAAATAATATGGACACAACAGTATGGCGATCCTTAGGTAGATGATGTCGATACAGCTACAACTTTGGGTGCATTCATAGGTGCTAACCTTGATGCAGTTAATACATTAAATAGGGAGCTTGAAAGAATAAAGGAAGAAATAAGCAAGCTATAAGAAGAGCTAGACAAAACCAGAAGGGAGGATAACACTTATGTTGTTGATCTCAAAAGGGTATATGAAAACAGGTTGAATGAGTTGTAGCTGAAAATACTTCTCTCCAGGTTGAATTACATAATGAATAGACTACAAATACCACCATTAAACAAAGGATATCTTTGCTTGAAAAGCAATGTGAAGATCCAACTACAAGTGCAGCTTCCTCTACCTTTTCTAATTTTTCTCAGCAAGAATTTAAATACTTGGCTATCTAGACCAATCAAGAACATCATGAATTAGTAACTGAATTGTTTTAAACTCTGGATGATAATTTGGAAACTCATGTGTTTTTTGGAAAAATGTTGGTTACTATTGAGAACCAGGTGGCCAAGAGAGAACAAACTTCCAAGGCTTATGATGATATTCTGGATTGGCAAAGGTATATGAAAGATAGAACGGAACGCATCACTATCCTTAACAACTTCCATTTGAATAAAATCAGTATTTTGTTTCATGCTTGGCTTGAACTAAATGAGATGATTGAAGATACCATTAAGAAAGCTCAGGCTCTCTGTGGGAGGATATGGTATGCTGTGGACAACATCATGGAAATACTATACTTCCATACCATGGATCTCATTGAAAATGTTTGTCCGGAAAAACCGATGATTGAGAAGGTTGAACATCGACATGATGAGGCCAAAGATAAAATTCAATAGCTTAACCAGATCAGCATTGAGGATGTGGATCAACTAATCATACAACCTCTTTCTATTGAAGGCAATATCCACATTTTTGTCTACATTTGGCACAAGATGGACAAAAATGAAATGGAAAATTTTAAGTGTGATGCTCAAGTAGGGTTCAAATCAACAACTTATCCAAACATAGATGAATTGTTGGAGATTTGGACTAGGTGGTGAGATTTTCTTGGCCATTAGTTTCATATGGATTTTACGATCCCAGTTTGATGGGGATTGATTCTTTTGTAATTATTATTTAAAGGGTAGATTTCTTAAATGTTAAGGGGGGGTTTTCGGAAGGGGGTAATCAACTAAAGAGATTATAGAAAATTTGTTTAGTTCAGGGTTTGCAATTTCTTGCAGACTTTATTTAATACAGCTATATTATTGTTGTAACTCTCTTTATGTCAATTTAGTCAAGTTTCCTTGATGAATATTGATTTTTACATTTCAGATTATCTACTATTGTTGTTAATCTTTTGTGATTCATAAGTACATTTATTTACAGCTTTGATTTCTCTTTTCTTGTGATTTATGTACGATTAAGGTTCTAAAAGAGTTTATTGAATTAAATCTTTTATCTATTTGTGCAAATGATTTACAGACAATTATAATTTATGTTAATTTTTTAATTAACATATGATTGACAGGTTAATCTTGAATATTTCTAAATTATTAACTTACCATTAGCCAATTTTAATTAAATGGTAGTAATTTGAGTTGATAAGTAATTAAATCTCTTTCACATTTCTGTTAAATTGATGACCATGCTTATTTGTTTTCAAATAAAGTTAATCTACACATCAAAATAGATCAATTTAAGGTAGGCCTAGCTTAGTGTAGATTTCCTTTCTAGGAAGATCTCTTTATATTTTAGACACTGTTGTTTTCCTCCATAGGTAAACAGATCCTTTCAGGATCAGAATCATAAGTGCCAGCGGAGGCCTTAGTATCTGTGGGTGATTACTATACCAAACAAGTTGGGGATAGAACTATCCTTGCGTAGGACCTTTTGAATCCTTTCAGTGTGGGTTTTCCCCCTCTATTGTGAGCCTAGGAACCCATTCCACCAACCTACACATTCGAGGCTTCAACAAATCCCTACTTGGGAAACTTTATTCTAGTCTTCTTTGATGATATCCTTATCTATAGTAAAACATGGGCTGAGCATCTCCAACATCTGGATCTTGTACTGCAACTTTTCTGTGATCATCATCTCCATGCCAAATAGTCTAAATTTTTTTTTGGGTATAAGGAATTCGAGTATCTCGGTCATATTGTTTAAGCAGAAGGGGTTCACGTAGATCCTACCAAAATAAATGCCATGAAAAATTGGCCACATCCTTTGACTCTGAAGATCCATCATGGGTTTTTGGGATTGACTGGCTACTATTACAAGTGTTTCAAGGATTATGGGAAGATTACAACTCCATTAATAACTCTACTGAAAAAGGATGCTTCTACATGGACACATGCTGCTAAGTGTACATTTGACAAACTGAAACAAGGAATGTGTACCACACATGTTCTATTAATGGCCTATTTTCCCAATCCCTTCACTATTGAGAGTGATGTTTGCGAAAAATGGGCTCGGTGTAGTCCTCCTTTAAGATGAACATCCCATTGTGTTCACTAGCAAATTCCTTTCTGGTAATAATTTACCGCCTCTACATATGAGAAGGAAATGATGGCTATTTTTCATGCAGTATAGAAGTGGTGTCCATACCTCCTAGGGAATCATTTATGCATCAATATTGCTCACCAGAGTTTGAAATATTTCCTGGAACAATGGGTCTCATGTGGGTCTCATCCCCAGCACAACAGAAATGGGTTAGAAAAATCATGGGTTATGACTATGAGATCACTTACAAGAAGGGTAAGGACAATCTTGTGGCAGATGCTCTTTCCTGCACATTTGGCGACCATTTATTTCTTTCATATATTTCTATGCTTATTTCAAATTGGTTACAATCTATTTAGCAAGGATATGCCAATGACTCTTCATTATCTTAAATCATCCAACATTTGGCTAGTAACCCTTCTAGTTGTACCTCATTAATCTTAGGATGTTTCTTATCTAAGATATAAGAGTTGTCTAGTGCTTCCCTAGAGAACAGATCTTCAACAGGCTGTCTTCTATGAACTCCATGCTTCTCCATTGGTAGAGAACTCTTGATTCCTCAAAACGTATGAGCTGACACAACATAAATTCTTTCCGAATGTGATACCTTCCAGTGCCACAAGGGTGAAAATACACTCCTCATATTTTCAAACCTTTTCCCATCCCTATAAGGATTTAAACAGATATTTTGATGGATTTCATTGAAGGGCTCCCTAAATATGTAGGGGAGACCATAATATTTGTTGTGGTTTATCTACTCTCCAAATATATTCATCTTTTTTCTCTCATCCATCCATATAATACTTCCTCCTCACTCGCTAAAAATTACATGCACCACATATTCCGTCTTCATCGAACCTCTTCTTTCATTGTCTCATATCACGACGTAACTTTCATAAGTCATTTTTGGATCAAACTATTTCTCTTCACTGGCACCAAAGGGAATATGAGTTTAGGATATCACCCACAAACATATGGTCATACTGAATTCTTCAACAAATATTTGGAAACTTATCTTCATTGCTTCACCTATGAACAACAACATCAATAGGTAAAGTGGCTCCCTCTTGCTGAATGGTGGTACAATACTTCCTACCATACTACATCTAAAATGACTCCATATGAAGTAGTTTATGGTCAGGAACCTTTAGTGCTCCTTCCATACACCCCCAACAGTTTACCATTTTAGGTAGTTGACATGGTTCTTTGAAACCGAGATCATATTGTTCACATTCTGCAGGACAATCTTCACATGGAAAGAAACCGCATGAAACAAGAGACCGATCAACATCGTTCTGAGAACACCTTTCAAGTCAATGATATGGTTTTTCTTTGTCTACATCCTTATAAACAATCCTCCTTGAAACTCAAAGGGCATCAGAAGCTGGCTCCAAAGTTCAATGGGCCATATAAGGTTCTTTAGAAGATTGGATCCGTTGCTTATAAATTGGAACTTCTTCCTTCTTCTCGCGTTCACCTAGTATTTCATGTCTCTTGTCTCAAGAAAGTAATTGGAACCAAAATTAGAGGACAAACTATTTTACCAGAACTGGATAATGAAGGATCCATCATTTTGGAGCTGAATACCATCCTCAATAAGAGCACTTGTCAGCTTCTCTCTCGGTCCATCACAAAGGTCTTAATTTAGTGTCACACCATGAAACTAGAGGATTCTACATGGGAATCACTCCTTCAAATTCAAAAATAGTTTCCACATCTAAAGCTTTGAGGAAAAAGATTTTCTAAGAGGGAGAAACACCGTTCTGAGCACATTTTTCAATTTGGTGATATGGTTTTTATTCATTTACATCCTTAGAAGAAATACTCCTTAAAACCCAAAGGGAATCAGAAGCTATCTCCAAAGTTCAATGGTCCATATAAGGTTCTTCAGAATATTGGATCCGTTGCTTATAAATTGGAACTTCCTCCTTCTTCTTGCATTCACCCAATATTTCATGTCTCTTATCTTAAGAAATTAATTGGCACCAAAATCAGAGCACAAACTATTTTACAAGAACTGTATGATGAAGGATTTATCATTTTGGAGTTGAAGACCATCCTCAATAAAGAGAACTCGTCAGATTCTCTCTCGCTCCATCACAAAGTTCTTAATTCAGTGGCACGCCATGCAACTAGAGGATTCTACATGGGAACCACTCCTTCAGACTCAGCAATAGTTTCCACATCTAAAGCTTTGAGAAGAAAACATTTCTAAGAGGGAGGGGATGTTAAGAACCTATGTCAGACCTCCTCTTTATTTCATTAGTATATTGTTTTGGATGCATATTATTTGTAAGTCATCCTGTTAACATGTTGTATTATCCCACATTCATGGTGAGTAATAGTTGTTTATATTAGACTTAGTATATAAGTATGTGTTGAGGCTAATGAAGGCATCCAATAGTTATTTGTATTGATCTTTCTCAAAGGAGGTTTCACCCTCGAAGTGGCCCAGGATCAATAAAATTCTTCTTGAGTTCTTTTATTTCTATTATATCATGCATTTTCATTATTTATTGCAGTAGGTTTCTCACAATAGGATGCCCATTTCTCCTATATTTGTTGTTTCTTCTACCATGAATCTGTCTGGGTCAATGATGGAAACAACTCGTTCCCTCTCTCTTAACAATTTATGGATATTACTTATCTTTGGGATTTCATTTTATCTTCGGCATGTTTAGTGGCCCTTTTGATTCCTTGTAAATGTGATCGTGGTAGTGTTAATATGGAGAGACAATCCCCTACATGGTGATCATGATTACTCTCTTCTCAATTGTTAATTTTTTAACTATTTAATTTCATGCTTTTATTTTTAACACCATTCATCGATTCACTTTAACTTGCGGTAGAATTGCAGGATGTGGAGGATAAGCCATTGTTCCATGCCATGTCTTCATTATCACATGGGATGTGGATCTCTTATGTAAATATTACCATATCATCCAATATCACTATAGTTTACATGGAAATGTGAGATTCCTTCCCTCCTAACCTCATGTACAGCCTACAATACTCCTACATCTCCATTCTCTTCAACAAGAGATCATGTGACCCACCGAATCAAACATGGTAAGTCCCATCAATACTGCTTGATACTTTCATTTCTATACAATTTTAATCAATTTGTTATATATATGAAGTTATCAAAAGCATTGGTATTCTATGCTAGTTAAAAATCGTAGGTGAATGGGAGGTTCTCTGGTTGGAGACTGCATTGTTCATAATCTCGATGTTGTAATAGGGTTCATCTCTCCTATATATTTTTGAATCTTGACTTTGACGTAGATTCCCTTGGTGTAAATGTTGTTAAGAATAATTTCAATATATTTATTCACACCTAGATTGACTTTATTTTCATATACAAATGTTTCTCCATAGATCTGGTTTGCGTAGCATATATCTACTTAGATATGTTTCTATCTGCACCATAGGGGTCTAATCCTCTTTTGTAGAAAATGACGATCTCCTTGCATGAACTTACCACTTTAATTTGCTTGAGTATAAACAGTCTTGGTTCAATACAAGACTAACTACTTTTATTTTTTCTGAATCATTCAAGTGTATCCATACATTTATATAAATATAACCTTGCTTACATTTTCACTTTTAATATCAATCATAGATGGATTTTTCTCATAGCTATTAGGATTGTAAGGCATTAATTTATGCATGGTTAATGTTATATTTTTATCATTTAATCAATATGATCTAGGATCTTATTTGAGAGAATAACATGCATAGTAATTATCACAAGAGACAAGAGACACAAAGAGTTTTCCTCGAGGAAACCATAAAGGATAAAACCCTGCAACTTCCTCTGAGATAGAATGAGCAACAATAGAAAAAGTAAAACCCAAAACACAAAGATGATCTCCGATAGCTATTCTCTCTCTCACTTGTGCGAGCTCCTCTCCTCTCACTCATGCACTACGGTTTAGTGAGTGTGTGTTTCAAATAGAGAGTCTCACTCTCTATTTATACTAGTTTTCCACTTGACAATTACTTACCAAGGACGACCTCACTAGGAGAGTCTAATAACCCTAGTACCCCTAAACTGTGGGGAATTTTTCCCTGACTTACAAAGGAGGTCAACCTCCAGGAATTTACATGACTTTATTATATTAATGGTTCTCCCGATTGGAGGAACATCGAGGTATAATGAAATACAATATAAGATATACAATTGAATACATTCCAAAGTTACAAATACATCAACACTGCCTCTTAACTAGGAATGTATTCTCTTGAAATAGTTCATCAGCACAAGTCTTCATCACAGGATCATCATCAAAGCTAGATCATCATCAAAGCTGGATCATCATCATCATCACTGCTCCCGCTATCTCGATCAAATGGTGTTATCTCTCAATTCTACTTATCATAGGAAGTTCTACAGAGCCAACCCTTTTTCATGTTGGTTGTAGGTCTATCCTCCATGTAGGTATTCATCGACAGAGCCAGCCCTTTTTCATGTTGGATGTAGTTCTCCATATACAAAGCCAACCCTTTTTCATGCTAGTTGTAGGCCTTTCCCTCTGCAAGTCACTTCTCTACAAAGAAAACCCTTTTCCATGTTGGTTGCAGTTCTATAGAGCCAACCCTTTTTCATGTTGGTTGTAGTTCTACAGAGCCATCCCTTTTTCATGCTGGTTGTAGGTATTTCCCTCTGCAAGGTCTTCCTCTACAGAGCCAACCCTTTTTAATGTTGGTTGTAGTTCTATAGAGCTAGCCCTTTTTCATGATGGTTGTAGGCCTTTCCCTCTACAAGGTCTTCCTCTACAGAGCCAGCCCTTTTTCCTGTTGGTTGTAGTTCTACAGAGCCAACCCTTTTTCATGCTGGTTATAGGCCTTGCCCTCTACAAGGTATTCCTCTACAGAGAAAACCATTTTTCATGCTGGTTGTAGTTCTACAGAGCCAACCCTTTTTCATGCTAGTTCTAGGTATCAGCAATTATATCCAACCATGGGAGGAACCAATCCTACCACCATGTCAGAAGGGCACAAAACTTATATCTGACCATGGGAGGGACTAATCCTTCCACCATGTCAGAAGGGAACAACACTTGCATCTGACCATGGAAGGAACCAATCCTTCCACCATGCCAGAAGGGCAGAACACTTACATCTGACCATGGGAGGAACCAATCCTACCACCATGTCATAAGGGCACATGGACTCATCAATTTCCCTTGGAAGGAACCTCGATCTGGAGAACACCAAGCTTCTCCCTGGAGTACTCAAACTCCACTCTGGATAATGGCATTGTCAACAAATTAGTTATTTTCTCATCTGTCACAACATACTGGAGTTTCACTACTCCTTTCTACACCATATCCTTGATATAGTGATATTTGATCTCGATATGCTTCGACTTGTCATGGAACAACGATTTCTTTGACAACTTCACACAACTCTGGTTGTCGCAATACATGCAAGTAGATCACAAAAATTAGATAGTAGCTTGCTCAACCACACTGCCTCAAAACTAGCCAAACAAGATGAGACATACTCTGCTTTGGCAGTACTTAGTTCCATGCAAGACTGATTCCTGCTAAACCAAGAGATCACACCTAATCCCAAATTAATGCAGAACCCCAAAGTGCTCTTTCTATCAATGGAACTTCCTACCCAATTTGAATCCACATAAACCTCTAGGTTAATCTTCTGATTCGCTTCATATTTGAGCCCATAGTCGACTGTACCCTTCAGGTACATCAGAATATGCTTTGCGGCAATTAGGTGAACATGTCTCGGATCCATGAGGAACTATATCAATGTGTACATATCAAAGGAAATATCTGGTCTCATGTTTGTTAGGTACATCAATGACTCAATCATCTAAGGATACATCATAGCATGAACCAACTCTAATGAAGAATCACTCAATAGCTTCAAGTTCGATGCCATAGGTGTGGTCATGACCTTGTAGTCCATCATCCTGAACCTCTTCAGGATCTCTACTACATACTTCCTTTGTCCCAGGGATATTCCATCTACATTCTGCCACACCTCCATGCCTTGAAAGTATTGCATCATACCCAAGTCTTTCATCTTGAACTTGGCAGCAAGCTTCCTCTTCATGTCAGCAATCAACCCATCCTCACCTGTCACAAACATGTCATGCACATACAGTAGGAGTATCACTAGGTTCCCTTCCTCAACCTTATAGTAAAGGTCGGAATCCTCTTTACTATTAGTAAATCCCAAGCTAATCAGGAAGCTATCAATCCTGTTGTACCATGTCCTGGGTGCCTATTTCAAACCATACAGATCCTTCTTCAATTTGCACAAACGAGTCTCCCTATCACGCGCTTCGAATTAGAGTGGATGATCCACATACACTTCCTCTTCCACTACACCATTCAAGAATGTGGTCTTGAAATCCATCTAGTGTATCTTCCATTTCATCACTACAGCTAGAGCAAGTACTGATCTAATCGAAGTGTATCTGGATACATGTGCAAACATTTCTTCACAATCTATCCCTTCCTTCTAGGAGAAGCCATGTGACACAAATATTGCTTTATATTTCTCTATGTTTCCATCTACAGCATGCTTGATCTTGTAGATCCACTTGGAAGTCACAACAGACTTCCCCTTTGGTCTTGGGATCACATCCCAAACATCATTCTTCATGATCGCCTGATACTCCTCGATCATAGCATCCTTCCATTATTTATTTTCCGCTATTTCTTCATAGTTGGAAGGTTCTTTATCAATGATGTCACATAGTAGGGCTACATAACTGGAGTAGGACCTAGTTCTCTTCCTTTCTCTGTGCTTTTATTCTGAAGCCCAATATCTTTCTGTACCTTGGATAGCCTCTCGTACACATGCAGGTTTCCTTTTGTAAGGATTCTTCTCTTGGAGTGGATCTACAGGTTCCTGAGTTTTTTCTATTTCTCTATCTTCTTATGGAGTTGCTTCATTCATAGTTGTATCTTGGATCCTAGGTACTTATATTTCTTCAAGTTCTGCAATAGGTATTTTTCTGGATTTTTTGTAAGTTGAGTTTTCATAAAATGTAACATCCCTGTTGATGTCGATATTCTTGAATCATGGGAAGTATATTCTAAAGCCTTCGAGCTTTCACTATATCCCACAAATATACCCTTGTTTCCTAAAGGATCTAACTTTGTCCTCTTTTCTTTTGGAATGTGTATGTATACTAGACAACCAAATATTTTGAGATGGCTGACTTCTGGTTTCTTGCTAGAGAATACTTCTTCAGGTATCTTATTCTCAAGTACTCTATGTGGAGTGCGGTTTTATACATACACAACTATCCTAGCAGATTTTTCCCATAGATGCATAGGAAGATCTTGATCATGAAGCATTTCCCTTGCTGCTTCCATAATCGTTCTATTCTTCCTTTCTACAACCCCATTATGTTGTGGATTATATGGAGTGTTCAAATCCCTCTTAATCATTGAATCTCTGCATAATTCCTTGAATTCATCTGATGTGAATTCTCTGCCATTATTTGATTAAAAAAGTCTTGATTTTCTTCTATGTTTGGTTCTCAATCAAGGATTTGAATTCCTTGAACTTATTGGATACTTCATCTTTTGTTTTCAACAAATATATCCATGTCTTCCTAGAAAAATCATCAATGAAATAAATGTAATATACATACCCACTTAAAGAGTTGGATGACATCGGACCGCATACATCAGAGTGGATGATTTCCAATATTCCTTTTTCCTTTCTCTCACTGCTTGGAAATGTCTTTTTCCTTTTGCACATCCTTTGCAAAAACCTTCATGTTTTTCCTGTATTTCTGGAATACCTTCAATAGCTTTTCTTGCAAGTGGTAGTGCCCTGCAGTGCACATGTGCAAGCCTTCTATGCCAAATTTCACTTGGCTCTACTGAGTCATGAACCAAAGCTTGTTCTAGTTGGCCCTTTAATTTGTATAATCCTCGCTCTTGCTCTCTAATCACTACTACATCATCTATAGTCTTTGCCTTTGGCCACATAAGGACTTGGCCATCTGCAAATGCAACCCTTGTGCCTTTTTCATCCAATGTAGAGATGGAGAGAAGGTTATTCTTTAGTCCTGGTACAAACAAGACATCATTCATGTTCATAGAATTTCCACAGTCTAGCTTATAGGAGTATTTACCACTACCTTTTATGGGATACTGGTAGTCATCCCCAAGATTCACTTTGTGGGGTAACTCATGTTTGAATAGTTTCAAAAAGGATTCGTTGAATCCCTTCATATGCTTGGGAGCCCCACTATCTATGAGCCAATCATTGCTTCCATGTTTGATCGTTCCCATAAGGGAAGAAATCAAAACATATTCTTCATCACTTGAAGATTCTTCACTTTCTTCTTTGACTCTCTTTCTAGGAGGTTCATCATCCTTTGCAATGTCAGCATGATGTCTTCTTTTGTTTCCCTTCTTATTCTGAGAGCTTCTTTTGTTTCTAGGACATGCTCTTGCAAGGGGTCCTTTCTCGTCACATGTATAACATCTAATTTTTGATAGATCTATTCTATATCTTCTAGGATTAGGTTTCTAATTCAGGTGAGAATGCTTACCATTTGGATGATGGTAGTCCCTTCTGCTTTTCTTGGTGTTTGCTGTGAGATATTGATCTTCATTTCCTATATTTTCTTCTCGAGCTACTATCTGAGTTTCTTCTTGTGAGAATTCCTCCCACAACGTACGGAAAGTGATTATCTTTCTTCTAGCACAAATCCCTTGAATGAAGGAGTCCAATGACCTAGGGAGACCATTCAAGGTGGTCATCACAATTTCTGCGTTCTCTACTTCTTCATCCACTGCTTCAAGTTTTTCTTTTATTTGAGAGACGCTTGTAAAGTATGACTATATGATCTCTGCATTCTATATTTTTACATTCTTTAAGTGATTTCTCAAATTCATCTTTCTATTTATATTCTTCCCTTCAAATAGCTTGGTCAAGGAATCAAACATATCTTTGGGTGTCTTTAGGGAAGACACTTGTGGTATAAGGTGATCCTTGATTGAATCAACAATGATCCTCTTGGACTTGACCAAGTTCTTCTTA
Source organism: Pseudotsuga menziesii (assembly GCA_001517045.1). Taxonomy (NCBI): domain Eukaryota; kingdom Viridiplantae; phylum Streptophyta; class Pinopsida; order Pinales; family Pinaceae; genus Pseudotsuga; species Pseudotsuga menziesii. The sequence continues at coordinate 358,331 of LPNX010277835.1, forward strand.
TGTATGGATTTAGCCTCATATCCCTCTGGAATTGGAACCTCTCCACTTATGTAGGTGTCCAATTCATTTTCTTCAAGAACCAGTGAGATCCTATACTTCAATGCTTGGAATTTTTCAGCTCCTTCAAGCTTTCCATCAAGATTTGTGTGATGAGACATCTTAACTGAGAACCTAAAATGGAAATACAGAAGATTTAGATCTTACCAATTAGAGAAGCTTGAACTAGATCTGGAGTTGATCTTCTGCAGTGCTGGTTTTTTGGTTCAGGGGAAAATTAGGGTTTGACTTTCCTGGGGTTCTACCCAACTAAAAACTTTGATATTGGTCTCTAAAGTTCGATTTTGAGGAGGAGACCAATCCTTTGTTGGGCTCACTAAAAAATTCCACTTCCGTGGAAAACCCTAATTTCCCATTGTAGTGGTAGGTCAAAAACTAAAAATGCTCAGAATCATATTCTGCTTCAAGAGAAAGATGCTCCCTTCAATGGAGAGTTAGCCTAGCCTCCTTTTGCTAATGATTTATGGAGAGCGAGCCAAAAACTATGAAGCCCTAGATTCTGCAGTTGTATAGTGTCTTCTTCTCAGCTTATCTTTGATATCATGTTAGATTTTTATCACTTAATCAATATGATCTAGGATATTATCTGAGAGAATAACATGCACAACAATAATCACAAGAGATAAGAGACACAAAGAGTTTTCCTTGGGGAAACCATAAACGAGAAAACCCTGCAACTTCCTTAGAGATAGAATGAGCACCAATATCAAAAGTAAAACCCAAAACACAAAGATGATCTTCGATAGTTGTTCTCTCTCTCACTTATGCGATCTATGTTGGAAAATTCAGCAGAAGATGGTGTTTAGTGGATGGAGTCTAGTGTCCAGTTGTATTGTTGGCATTAATGTCAATATATTTGATGAACATAACTGTCTTGAATGTATACATTGACGAGCTGAGTTTTTAAGTGAGCAAATGTTACAAAGTGAGTAGAAAACGATGATGAATGGATTTCGTTCTTTAATGACAGCTGGAATTTCCACGTGGTGTAACTGCCTCTTAACATGGGAATACGAAGAGTTTAGTGATGAGAAGAATTTTGATGAGAGATGTAGAGTCTGTAACTGTTTTCTGTAATGGTTTTGAGAGAATGAGAATCGATGGTGAATGTAATACATATAGATGAAAGCATACTTGATAGGGTGAGTTGTTCGAAGGAGTATTTGCTGTGTAGAGTAAAAGGAACTCTGTGTCACGAATTGTCACAGAATGAGCATGCTGGGCATGAGTATGTAAACAGAGATGAATCTCAGATACAAAATAGTAGAACGATGATGAGGAGGCAGAGAGAAGATTACATAAACAGAATAAAAGATTGCTAAATAGAGAAGATTGAACCTAATGAGCAGAAGAACAATGCTAAGGAACGAAGATTTGATGCTGAGTATATGAACAGAACAGCAGAGCAGAGGAACAAAAGAGTGCGCTGAACAAGTTGAACAGAATAAGAGGAGCAGAGAGTTGATGTTAAACAGAGAAGAGTGTTTGGTAAGCCAAGATACATTTGTATTGTTGTGATTTTATTCATTTGTAAAGTCTAGAAACTAAGGGAGGTAGGGAGGTGCTAGGGGAGACATTTTTGTCTCAGTCTACAAGTGGGTGCTTGTAGAATTTGAAGGTTGGTGCCTTCACCCAATTGGTGCTAGGTAACAATGAGAGTTGGTGCTCTCAGCAAGTTGGTGCTTGCATTCGGAGGTTGCAGCCTCGTTGAGTTGGTGCTCAACTAAGAAGAGATGTACAGCTGATAAGCCTTTGACATCCTAAGAAGAAGAGGTTTTTCCCTTAAGGGTTTCCGCGTGAAAAATTATGTGTCTTTTACATGTGCTTGAATGATGTGTTGCATGCTTTCTGTTCATACATTTAATTCTGAATTCATTGTAAGAATGACTGTCACATAGCTTCATTGATTCTCTGTTAAAAGAAGAAATTTGTTTAAAATTATTGATTTAACTGATTCACCCCCCCTCTCAGTTAAATACCTGTAACAATTGGTATCAGAGCGGTGTGCCTTTAGTGTAAGGTAGATCCTGAAGAGTTTACATGGCTAGTCAATATGGTTCAACAAACAAAGCACCCATATTTGATGGTACAAATTTTGCTTTCTGGAAGGTTAGGATGAGAACTTTCATAATGTCTCTAGGGGCAGATGTCTGGGAGATAGTAGAAACTGGATATAAGAAACCTACCTTGGTTGAATCTAAATATGAAAAATCAGCCTTCACTTTTAATGCAAAGGCTATGAATGTTATTCTCAGTGGTCTAGATGAATCAGAATTTGTAAAGGTTATGCATCTTGAAACTGCAAAAGATATGTGGGACAAACTTGTAAATAGCTATGAGGGAAATGAAAAATTTAAATATGCCAAGCTACAGTCACATATACTAAAATTTGAACAACTGAAAATGAATGAAGATGAAAGTGTTAGTAAATTCTTCCTGAGAGTTGATAAACTAGTAAATGCTATGAGAGCTCTTGGTGGAAAAATAAAAGATGATGATACAAATCTTGTCTAGAAAATACTGAGATCCCTGCCTGATAGATTCAATCCCAAAGACTCAGCTATAGAAGAAATGAGTGACCTCAAAACGTTAACTATGGATCAATTGCTGGGAACATTGATTTCCTATGAAATGAGGATTAGTAAAGACCAAAACGCATCTAGGGAAGATTCCTTTAAAGATGAAAAGAGTACTGAGTCACATATGGATGAACTAGAAGAAAAATTTGTGAGAAGATTGAAAACAGGGTCAGGGAAATACAAAGGCAAATTTCCTTTCAAGTGTTTTAACTGTGGCAAAGTAGGGCATTTTGCTGCTAAATGTCCCCATAAGAGAAAAGAGCAGAGCTTTACTGATGAGGAGAGTTTTCCCAAGAAGAAATATAATCAAGAAAACAAGTTTAAATATAAGAAGAAAAGTCTTTGTGTGAATGATGATGAGTCCTCAGGAACATCAGATAGTGAATCGTCTCATGAGAGCAAAGAAAACGATTTCATGCTAATGGCCATAGAAGATCTCAAATAGAATTGTACAGAGTATGAAATAAATGATGAAGATGCCATTGTAGATATGGAGTTAGAGCTGATGAGTGCTCTAGAAGAGATTGACAGACTGAGATTAAAGAAACGAAAACAAAAACAGTTGTTAATCCAGTATGAAACTAGTAGAGAAGACATCACTTTAATAAAGCTAGAACTTGAAGAAAAGGAAATTGAAGAGTCTTTAAAACAACAGTTAGCTGAAAGTAAAGTCAGATGTGAACATCTAGAAAAGGAAGTTATAACTATTAAGAAAGAGTTAGAAAAATATCAAGCCCCGTATCATCAGAACATATCCAGCATCAAAGCTTCAAAGGAGCTAAACAATATTTTGAACAGACAAAGAGCTCCACAGATTAAGTTTGGCTTAGGGTATGGTCAAGGTGGAAACAACAATAACCCAGAGAGTAAAGAGTCATCTAAGGTGATTATGTTTCATAGCAGCAAATAGATAGAATTTCCCAGCATAACAAAGGTTGAGACATGTAAAGAGAATAATGGAAATGAATCTAAGGGTACTAAACAACAAGAAAATATAGTTTTAAAAGGCAAGTCTGTACCGTCAGAAGTTCATGGAAAAGATCCACGTAATAGAGTAAAGTACACAGATCAGAAATTCTGTTGTGAACATCGTAACTCAATTTACTATCCTTTTAGAAATAAGCAAAGAGTCAGGTATGATAAATCCTTTAATGATTATTGTTTCTGTTGTTCTAACTTTGGGCACAGAGCTACGAATTGTTTGTATAATTTCAGAAATGTTCAGAGAAGAATGTCAAACTATACACAAAGGATGCATCAATCAGCATATAATCATATGGGTCGTATCTCTCCACCAGCTATTAGAAGAAGAATGCAAAAAAGAAATGCTAATCCGTTTGATCTTCTATACAATGAGCCTGAATGTTACATATGTCACAACTTCAGGCACAAAGTTACAGACTGTAACTTGAAAGAGAACAAAACAGAACCAAACATGAAACATACAGCTGAACGTAACGTATGGAGAAAGAAAGAGAGTTCTCATTGTAATCTTGTGCTTTTAGTTCAGAAACAGAGGAGTCATTGGTACATTGACAGTGGTTGTTCGAAACACATGTCGAGAGACAAAGAGAAGTTTATCACTCTATTTGAACATAAAGCTGGAAAGGTAACGTTCGGTAATGATGCTCCAGGAAAAGTTAGAGAAAAAGGAGTTGTAAGTCTCAACAATGGTAAAGGGAAGGCTCAAGATGTACTCTTTGTATATGGGTTGAAGCGCAACATTCTCAGTGTGAGCCAAATGTGTGACAAAGGGTGTGAAGTCTTGTTCACTAATAAAGACTATAAAATTAGAAACGTTTCCTCAGGAAAGCTTGTTGACAAAGGAGTAAGAACAGAGAATAATGTTTACGTTTTAAAGGAGGAAAAAGAACAGTGTTATCTCAGCAAATATGATGAAAGATGGCTATGGCACAGAAGACTGGGACATCTACATTTTGATCATATGATAAATCTCAAAAAAAGAAACGCAATAAGGGATTTTCCAGCAATATCTAGACCTCTAGATGATGTATGTAATCCTTGCAAAATTGGGAAGCTAACCAGGACTCAATTCAAATTGAAGAATGTTTCTTCTACAAGTAAGCCCCTTCAACTTGTTCATCTAGATTTATGTGGCCCATCAAGAAAAGAAGGTACTGGAAAAGAAAACTATTTTATGCTGGTAATTGATGACTATTCCAGATTGACTTGGGTTGCATTTCTTAAGGAAAAGTCTAAAGCGTTTGTCAAGTTTAAGATATTCAAAGCATTGACTGAAAATTAGATTGGGAGAAAGGTTAAAGCAATCAGATCAGACAGAGGAGGAGAGTTCAGCTTGAAACAATTCAAGGAAGTTTGTGATGAGAATGGAATTAAGAAAGAATACACAATAGCAGGAACTCCTCAGCAGAATGGAGTGGTGGAAAGGCAGAACAGAACAGTTCAACAAATGGCTACATCAATGATGAAGGAGAAGAACATCTCTCAAGGTTTTTGGGTGGAAGCTATTCATACAGCTGTGCACATCCTTAGTAAAGCTCATTTGAGGCCAAACAGTGATCAGACACCATATAATTTATGGTTTGGAAGGCCTGCAACTATTAATCACTTCCTAGTCTTTGGGAGTAAATGCTATATCTAGAATAATGATGAAAATCTGGGTAAGTATGATGACAGAGCTGATGAAGGGATCTTTTTAGGATATGCTACAGAAAGCAAAGGCTATAGCTGTTATAACAAGATGCTGCATAAAATGGTTGATTGCATAGATGTAAAAGTAGATGAAGATTGTCATGGAAGTATCAGTCAAAGGAATGATGATGATTCATGTTTGGAAGAAACAAATGAAGAAACAAAAGAACAGGTCCAAGAATCCCAAAGGAAAGAATCCGATTTATCAGAATATGAGGAAGCTAAACATGAACAACGCACTGTACAATATTCTTCCAGAATAACTAGAAAAGAATCACCCTAAAAGCCAAATCATTGGTGATGAGAGTAAAGGAGTTCAGACTAGAAGGAAGATCTTGCAGGAATCTGAACAGTCCCATATTGCTCTTCTCTCTACAATTGAGCCCCAATGTTTTAATGAAGCCAGCAAAGACAAAGATTGGGTAGCTGCATTGAATGAAGAACTAGACCAGATTGAGAAGAATAGTACATGGGAACTGGTTCCTAGGCAACCAGACAAGAACATCATTGGATCTAAATGGGTATTTAAGAATAAATTAAATGAACAAGGAAAGATTGTAAGGAATAAGGCCAGATTGGTGTGTAAAGGATATGCTCAAGTGGAAGGGCAAGACTTTGATGAAACATTTTCTCCTGTGGCTAGAATGGAGGTAATCATAATGTTTTTAGCCTATGCATGCCATAAATGTTTTAAAGTATAACAAATGGATGTCAAGTCAGCATTCCTGAATGGAAATCTTGAAGAAGAAATGTACATGGAGCAACCTGAAGGTTTTTCTCTCACAGATAAACCTGATTATGTATGCAAGTTGAAAAAGGCCTTGTATGGTTTGAAACAAGCACCGAGAGCATGGTATTCTAGACTAGATAAATACTTGCAAGACAAAGGATTCAAAAAGGGTTCTGTGGACATCAATTGTATATCAAACATGAAGGTGATGACTTGCTGATTGTACTATTTTATGTTGATGATATTATCTTTGGCTGTACTAACAACTCTTCTGTTCAATGGTTTGCTAACTCAATGCAATCTGAGTTTGAGATGTCAATGATTGGAGAGCTGTCTTATTTACTTGGACTCCAAATCAATCAGAAGCCTAAAGGCTTATTCCTTTAAGAAGAGACTATGAGGGAAGTCAAGGAAGAGTGTGGTGTCCTAAGAAGTGGGGTGATGTTCTGACAAGAAAATATGTGGAGGATTGAGCAGAGTCCTGGTGTGTGTGGAATAAGAAACTATGAGAAGATACCAAAAGGGACTAAGAGACCCTATAATGACAAAGGAAACAACCAGGATATGCCCGAGCTTGAGGAAGGGCCGAAACAAAGAAACAACATAACTACACTTTCGTGCATTGCACCAAATTCAGGAGGAAGAGACACAAGATCATTGCAAGACTATCTTGTGTGTCACCACTGTAGTAATAGTAGTGGATTGGCTAATACCAGAGGAAGAACCAGAATGGTGGGTGATGACGTGAAACTAACCTTGTTCCAAGGTAATGGGACTAAAGATATTGAGGAGTATTGGTTCCTATGCGAAGAAGTATGGACTGTAAAACAAGTACAAGACAAAGATATCAGAAAAGGACAACTAACAACAAACTTTTGATGCCGAGCATTGGATTGGTACATGAAATTTGTACAAGTACTGATAGGGAATCTATAGAAGACCCTAGTGTAGATCAGGACCACACTAATTGAGGAGTTTAAAAATACAAAATATGAGTCCCAATACATTACCGAGTTGAAGGAAATAAAGAAATATCCGAATGAATCTGTATGGGATTTTGATCAATGATTCAAAACGTTGATGACTAAGGTCAGCTTTAGAATGACCGATGTAGAATACAAGGAATGTTTTATCACATATTTGGTACCAAACATCCATATGCCATTAATGTAGAATAATATTGCATCCCAGACATAATCTATGGAGATTGTAATGGAGTTGGAAGCTTCCCCAGTTGATGAAACGGGGGTTGGAATGAAATAGATCCAGTCACAATTGGTGAACCTTAATATTCATTTGTAGGATATCAAGAAAGGAAAAGAAGTACGTGAAGAAGTATGGTGCATTTGATGTCGAAAAAAAGGGAATCATAATGAACAGTTCCTCAAATTCTATGGATACTTATAGGATAGATCCTGTAATCAAGTATGCCAAGGCAGACTACCATGGCCTCGAATTTGTCATACTAGAGGACATTGGTTCGAGGAATGTGTATCATCCTTCAGAAGGTTGTGTCAAAACTAACAAATACATTTTATAACTTTTTTCGATTGGATTTCTATGAAGAAAAGGAATGTAGAGAATATGACTTAATCCTAGAGAGAACCATGGATACATATTTTATGAAAGAAGAAGAACACCAACTGGTGGAAAGACTACAACTGCAGCCGTAGTTTGCTCAGCTGCAAATACAGATCGATCAAAAATGACCACAGTACAACCAGATGTAGTATAACCAACATAAGCCACAATATACTCAGCTGAAGTACACTCAACCGCAATATGCTCAGTCACAACCTAATAAGTAGCAGTAGTTCAACCAACCATAGTATCAGCCATAAGGAGGATCTTGACGAGGATTCCACGGAGATCTCAATGGAGGATTCGATTATGGAGGTTCTATGAGATGAGGTAATGAACAAGTAACATGCTATAATTGTGGGTTTTTGGGACACTACCAGAGATATTGTATGAATATATAGTCTCAATGTACTTATTCCAATGCCGCAAATCACACTGTCGATGAATTGCCACAATTGATTGCAAATTGGCGTGCCAAGAACTAACCCCAACTACAACCGAAATAGATTATGAACTAGAGTCGAAATCAAATCAAGGACCACCTATAGGAAAAATATTGGCAGAAACCAGAACTAAACCAACATATGTCATAGTAATAACTCGAGGAGGAGCAATATTCGACCAATGGCTTCAAAGAATGTACAATTCGACGTCGACACTGAGAAAGAAAATTTCATAAGTACAAGAGAGATACTGAACAAAAACACTTCTAATTTTCATGTCTATTAAAATGGCACGAAGTTTTTATTCGATAGCTATGCCAGGATCATCACGGAAGGTTACTACGTTGCAAAATTTTCTAGAAACTTTTCTATCGCTAGAAAAATATCTTGATGCATTAGCAAAAATAGCGAGCTTGTTGTACTGAGAAGAGAGAGGGAGACAATATCACTTATTAAATTATTTACATAAGAATAAAATGAGAAGGGGAATGAAGATGAATGTATAGATTGGTGATTATGATGTGGATGCAGTCATCTTGGATCAAGGATCAGACGTAAATATCTCGATGAAGAAAACATGGGAAAGGATGGGAAAATCACATTTGGTTTCGTCTCTTGTACAATTGCAAATGGAAGATCAGGCCAGGGTGTCTCCAATTGGTAGAGTACCACATCTACTTGTTGAAGTGGAGGGTCTAAAAACCTATGCAAACTTCGACGTTATTGATATAGTAGATGAAAGTAGCTCATATCTCATGTTGTTGAGGATTGGATAAGAAAAAAATGACAATTTGGAGGTTATTAATGACATTTGGAAAAGAGTAATGACGTTTGAGAATTACAACATGCTGACCCATTAGATCCTAGTGAAGGCAGAAGATACATCAAACCAATGAAAGAGGAAGTTGGGGGAGGATGGGAGAACTCCTATAATATTTTTGAATACTAAATCAATCCAACTATAGACGAAGAGCTAGGATGGCGAAGTACTATCTCCCCATCATCGGACCCTAATGATACACTAGAGAACTGGTAGAACTGGTTACATGAAGTATCAATCAGAAAAATTGGGCGAGTCACTAAGTCACTACGCTGGGTCGTAATAGAAGTCATTGAACTGCCAATGTATGAAGGATTTCCTTACTTGGCTTGTATTGACGAATTCTAGGATAAAGTATCATAGCCTCGTCGAGTGTTGGCACTGGAAGAAGCACTGAAGTCTACTTTGGAAATATGGTGGGCTACACATAAGGGCTCGATAGGATACTGGAATATATGTCGCAGAATAATGGAAGTTCGATTTGAGGAAGTGGAGCAATACCAAGGAAAAACATACCAATGAAGGAATGATCCCAACAATCATCTAGTCGCATGCCAAACGACATGGATATTGAAATCAAAGGGGGAATGGGTCCATGCATTTGTCCATACGCTGGATGAAATACCAAGGAGACAATACATTTCATAAGAGCTACAAAGGCAAATTACAAGTTGTGAAGAATTGACTGCCAGCTACACTCATAAATTCAACTTTGCAAATGACGATTTGATCATACATATCACAATTAAAAACATCCACCATATCATGTTGGAAATAGTTCCAGTGGAATTACCAATGGGATCATAGGATACACCAGTAATGTAGTTAATGTCAGAATTATACAATGTGATAGGGGATCCTGGTGATGAGAATTATCCAAGAGCTATCAACATCTCAAAATCAGAGGGAAGTTAGGACATTATAGCACCAGAAATACCATCCAACAAAGTCAAACAACCAATTGACATAACAAAGGTAAATATTGGGACGAAAGAAGACCCAAAATTCACTAATGTTGGGGATTACTGTTGTACAAGATTATGCACCTAATAATTTTTCAGACTCTCTAAATATGAAAATACCGCATGAGCATGTACTAGTTCGGGCTCATTAAATCCACGGATCAATGTATCAAGCATTATTTTCCCATATCTTCAAGCTTGTTAAAAAATGAAGAGGGAACCGAGTTTACTTTCCTGGACTCGTTAAAATTTAACAGGGAAGGTAAGGAAGAAGTTTTCTCTTATTTTCAGTAATGGCAGCATGTCGTCCTTGAACATAGCACTATTTGCTTTCCGATATCCATGTCTCAGTATACACTTGTGTTCAGCTATCACTTTGAGTTTTTACTCCTCCTCTTGTCTATTATACCTGGGGAATATGATCATGTCTCCTACATGACAGATACGTCTAGTTGTTCTATCTATCCGTTGTATGCTGCCTTAGGTCCTCTCTGTGTTGTGCTCCCTGTTCAAGGACTATAATCAATGTCTGGTCTTTCACCTGATCCCATCATTGTTATATATGTTCTCCATTTACTTGTGTCTCCCTTCTTTTTCCTAGTTCCTAGTCACTCTTGTGATCCGTTGGAGGATCTATTGCCTTCCTTATCACAGTATGGTTTTATTTCAGCACCTCCTGATGACGAAGACCTAGAGTTTTGACGATAGTACCTCTGGATTCACTTTCATCATTGGTGAAATCCTTTGCTTCAGTTGTCAATTATCACTTATTGGTTGACAAACTGTTGAATCCTCTCCATGTTCGACTTCAGCTTACCCTTATTCACATGGCTTGGATTGTACTGGTTCTTTGGGATCATTTTATGAAGAACTTAATCCCTCATTTTGGGCTAAGTTGCACAAGACCATGTTCTATTCTGATATCTAGCTCCTCAGATGTAACTTTGTATATCACCTTATTATGTATTTGTTTCAGGTACTCTCTCTGCTCCATTGGATTTCTGAGTTTCACCAGAGTTAAAGATTATAATGTATACATCTGAGTGATCACCTCTCTGTCCGAGTGCTGATATCCCTCATGTCGGCACACAAAAGAACACTTATGGATAGAGGTTTTCCCATAACACTATAGCTTGGATTGTCAAGAAATACATTCTACCTTCATCCAGCTACTTACTTTGCCATTTTTTCCATGTTAGGATGTATTCGCGACTCTCTTTTTAGACAACTCATGCATCATTCACGAGTCTCCCTTACAGCAAGTCGTGAATCCATGTATTCGCGGGTTGCGCTTATACAAAGTCGCGATTCATTCGCGGGTTTCTCTACTACATACCCGTGAATGTGCCTCTTAACATGAAAACATAAAAACACATGCTAATGGGAGATTAGTTAAGGTATTTTACTTAATTATCCTAATTGCTACAACTTCCCCAACCTTCGAGAACTGCCTTATTTCACCCATATAAATACATGCCTTGGGGAGGGTGTTAGATACTTACACTTGGAGAGCAATGTTATGCTGGTGGATTGTTCACAGAAGTCTTTGGAGCAGTGAAGCTCAGAATCCTTTGGTGACAGAGGAGTCCTTGTCTCAGACGTTTGGTTGTACTCTGAACTTTCTCATTATTGATAATAAAGAGATTACTTCTTCCACATGTGTCTCATATATCTTGGTTTGATAATTGTTTATGCTTCAGTATTTCATATTTGATTTATCTAACCTGCTAATATATATATATATGAATCATTCTATATCTGGAAGATTGTCTCTGAACAGGTGAAAGAGGAGTGAGCCTTGAATACTTTGGAAGTGGAGGATATTGGAAGAGGACTAGCAAGGATCGAACTTCGTTTAACAAGTAAGTTCTTCTAACCCTCCTATTTCATATTCTGCACTTTAGAAGTCAATTGTCTGCAAGTAGTTGAGTATGTTGGTAACCCCAGACCTACGATTATTAGGTGCATAATCCTGTACAACAATTACTAGGATGAAGAAACTATGGCAAAGATCACTAACCTGCTACATGAATTCCCTGATTTATTTTTGGTAATTGTTTTTGAGATGAAATGGATTTCAAGTGAGTTGGGAGAAATGAAAATCCCACTAAATCCATATGAAAAACTAGTGAATAAATGAACTTATATATTGAACCATTGATACAAGGAACACGTCAAAGTTGAACTAGAACAGATGATGGATGACTCCATTATCAAACCTGTTGAAGAGTTAGAGTGGATCAGTACGATGGTCGTACAAGAGAAAAATACAGGAGAAATATGGATATGTGTCGACCTAAGGAATCTAAATGACGCAAGTATTCATGATCTATTCCTAACACGATTCACTAGTGAAGTATTGGAAGGAGTCATAGGAGAAGAGATTTACTCGTTCATTGACAAATTTTTAGGCTACCACCAGATCAAAATTGCGAAGGAGGATAGGAACAAGACCACTTTCATAATGTAGTAGGGATGTTTTATGTACATCGTAATGTCGTTTGGTCCCAAGCATGCACTTGCGATCTTCTCAAGGATAGTTCTCACTGCATTTAAGGAATTCATTCATAAATTCTTGGTAGTCTACATGGACGACTATACTGTGTATGGGTTGGTAAAATACCACACTGAGAACCTTTGATTAATATTAGAAAGATGTCAACAACATCATATCTTGCTGAATATGAAGAAGTTTGTATTTTGTGCTCTATTTGGGATTTTTTGAGGACATATTGTATGCAAGGAAGGTATGTTGGTCAATCCCTCCAAGATCGCTGTAATTGTCAACCTACCCACACCAATGACAGTAAAATAGATAAGGGCGACATTGGGTCACACATGATATTACCGGATGTTCATAAGAAGACACACAGCAATCACAACACCAATGGAGAAATTGTTGAAGAAGGATCTGAAGTTTGAATGGAACAATGAATTTCAGAGAAGCCCCAAAACTCTAAAGCAGAAAATGGTCGCAACACCGATATTAGTATTTTTGGATTAGATGAAGGAGTTACATGTTCATGTCGATGCTTCATTAGTCACATTAGGAGTGATTTTGGCTTAGCCATGGGAAGGAGCAATTGATCACCCAATTTCATTTGCATTTGCAAGTCGGAAGTTGTCTACTACAGAAAGAAAATACACCTTGATAGAGAGCGAACGATTCACGGTGGTGTATGCATTACAAAAATTCCTTAAATACCTATTGGGAAGACATTTCAAAATGTTTACGAATCACTCAACACTTAAGTACCTGGTCAACAAGCATGTGTTGGGGGAAATATTTGTCGATGGTTACTACTCTTCTAAGAGTTCTATTTTGAGATCATCATGAATCAATGATGGTTGAATGTAGGACCCGATCATTTGTCAAGGATAGAGATAGGAGAAGATCCAAGAAACATCAAGGCTGGTGTACCGAATGCATATTTATTTAAGATCGAAATAATGGATGACCATTATGAGAAAATTATCCAACTTTTTATGAAAGGAAAAGAACTAGATCAATTCACCATGAGTGAGAAGAAGTAATTGGTCATTAGATCTACAAAATTTCAGTTAATCATAGGACAACTCTACAAAATGGGGCCGAATGAAATTCTACGTCGATATGTTCTATAGCAAAAGCAAGAGAGAGTATTGGTAGAGGCGCATGATGGAATTGCAGGAGGACATTATGAAGGTCGCACAATGTCTAGAAATATACTCCAATCTGGTTTATGGTGTCCCATAATGCACAGTGATGACACAAATTATGCTAAAAGATGCACTATCTGTTAAAGGATGGGGAATCCATCACGATAGGATGAGATGCCATTGGTGTTAAGATTTCATATGCTAGAATAGATATCATTAGTGTTCAATCCAAATTCACAACAGTAGTAGATGCATAATCATTGAAAGAAGTACAATCATAAGATAGACACAATATTTATCTGGGGAAACCCTCAAGGGGAAGAAAACCCAGCAAAACTTCCTTTGTATAAGATGTATAAGATATAACCCCAAAACATGTATTTTCCTCCTTCTTGTTCTATATATCTCTATCTACTATGCATTACACAAGTGAGTGAGTCTATGGTCAAATAAGAATAACATCTCTTCTATTTGTACACATTGAGCCAGCTGACTTTTACCCTAAACAGGTTGTCCCCACTAAACTGTCTGGGCTGACTTTACCTAGGAAGGATCAAAATAGTATTTTATACTATTCATTAAGGTACTAATGACTCAACTTGCAATAGAGGATTTACCTCATGAATCTACGATGACCAATTACAATAGTAACACCTCGACGAAGGAATAATAACATATCCCTTGGATTACATCAATAAAATACATTTAGAATATCCTTTGAAGGTACAATATTTCAACACTCCCCCTTAAAAAGAAGGTTATTCTACTGAAAACATCATCACAGACTATAGGATAAGTGAGAGACAATATATTCAACAGTATCGAGGTAATACATCTATACATCATAGGAATTTTTTACAATAAGTAACTCGAACAGTTACTCTTCAATTTCTTCATCTTCTACATCACACGATCACTTGATCCTTTTACAACAACACTTCTACCTTTTGATCTTTCATAGAAACAATTCTATCTTCTTGATCCTTTGCAACTGCACTTCAATCTACTTGATCCTTTTCCGCCATGCTACCTACAGTACACATGATTGTTGGTTGTGGAGCCTGATCTTCTAGATCCAGAGATATTATTAATCAGTTGTGTTTGTACCACAAGTTTACTTTACACTCGACTCAAACGGGGGGTGCGGGGAGGCCATCTGTTAGGATTATTAATCCTCCCTTGTCCAAATTTGGTCATATGTCTAAATTGGGAGTCATGTCTAAATTGGGAGTCCATCCAGTCTATTTATAGTCATTAACACCATTAAGTCCACTTGACCTAAGTGGGGCACATGTTTCAGTTACTAAAGTGTGGGGAACACTAATTGAGGCTCACTGCCACTGATTGCACTTGATTGTATCAGTTTAGGAGCCTCCTAGACCAATCCATACAATTTAGGAAGCCACTGGGAGTGCCGAAACCAACCAAGGTCAGTTCACTTCAGTTAAAGACTAGTCAAGCTAAGTTAAGAGTCAGTTACATTCAGTTCTAGTCCTCTACATTCAGTTAGCGCTAGGTTTACTTGACTGAACACATGTGGGGCACATTTCTCACCTACCACAGTTAGTTAACCTTAGTCAACACTGAATGTAACACTTGAGTTGTGTTTTAGAGCTCCAATGAACTTTGGTTATGTCTTAGACAAGGTCAGTTAACTACTGAGTCCTCCAACATTGATTTAGACAAGGTCTTTGTTACCTGCAGTCAAGTAGAGTCTAATCAATTTGAACTTCCTCATGTGGATTCGAATTGCTTGTGGCTATTAAATCCATTTTACTTCATTGTAATTATTATCGAAATACTTTTTGATTAATGAAAGCATTCACAGCTGCAAGCCTTTTTTGCACTTTTTCATTCTTCAATTGCTGAGTAAATTGTGAGATCCACTTTGTGAGTTGTGTATTTGTCTACAGATCTATGTGCTCAAATTTACATGGTATCAGAGCCTCGGTGGACAAGACTCCTCTCCTCCTCAGATCTCCAGCCGGATCATTTTTTTGGCAAATTGCTCTTTCCAGTACTGCACCAAAAGAGCAGAATTTACCACTCAATATCCCAAGTTAGGAAATTGTTGATCAAGCTTTCTTGATCAACTATGCTGGGTGTGAAGGAAATTCCAAAAGTGCAGGCTGTCGACCTTACTTTGTATGTTTGATTGTGTGACAAGTTATCAACTTCTCTTACAGCATTCGCTCCAACTAGCCCTTTCTTCTCACTGCATTCGCTACATCAGCTCAGTTCTTCCTACTATATTCACAATGGCTCATCAAATAGAGCCTCTCACTCCCTTCAACTATAACCAATGGAAGGTAGAAATGGTCGTAATGCTCCGCACCAAAGGGCTCTTCAGACTCATATAAGAAGTAGAGGAAGAGCCAGATTTACATAAAGATAGAGCTAAGTACATGAACAGTCTTGATGAAGCCCTTGGACACTTGCTCTCCTTAGTCTCTCAAGATATTTGGTTTCACATTCTAGAATTGAAGACTCCCAAGCTAGTTTGGGACAAGCTTGCCTCCCTATTTGATAAGCATGATGAGATGAAGATCCATCAGCTAGAAAATGATCTTATTACTCTCAATCCATCCAATTTCGAATCTCTAAATGCATTCTTCACAAATTTCAAGAACCTGATATATCTGTTGAAGTAATGCAAAGTGGAGAAGGATGAAGATCAACTCATCCTTTCTATTCTAAAAAAACTCAATTTATACTACTCAGTCTTTGTATCCACCTTCCAAACAGTAAGGCTCACTACTCCAAATTGGAAGATGCCCACTCTTAATTCTTTCACCCAATCTCTTATTTCTGAGAATGATAAATTGATCCAAATGGGGATCATTCGATCTCCCAAAGATCTAGCTCTAGTTGCAAGAGGAGATAAGGTAGCAAATGACAAAGGGAAGCAAAGAGATGAGTCCCTTGTGAAGAAAGAGCAGTCAAAATAACCTTCAGGTTTGAAGAAGAATGGCGAAGCCAAGGTCCTCTGCTCTTACTGTGGAAGAGGCTTCCATTCAGAAAGCTCTTGTACTAGAAGACAACTTGATGAAATGGCTCTTCTCTTGAAAAAGCACAACATTTTTGTACCTACTAGCATAAGCAAAGAAGACCCTGAAGAAGAAGAAGAAGAATACCAAAGGAAAGGGCATGCATTGAAGGCCTGCTGCACATCAGCACCTATCTTTCTCATTGATTCTGGAGGTTCCAACCATATGGATGCATCTAGAGAATCATTCTCTTCTTTTTATTCCTTTGATGGTCCTAGTATTCATATGGGCAATAACAGTAAATTCAAAACAAAAGGGAAGGGCTCTATCCAACTTGAACATGGAAGGTTCAAAGATGTGCTATTTGTTCCCTCCCTAGCTTCAAACTTGTTATCTGTCTATCAGATGACCCATACTGGATCTCCAAAGCAAGTGATCTTTGGTCCTGACTCAGTGGAGATCACGGATATCTCTACTGGGAGCATCATAACGAAGGGTACTACAAATCATGCTTCAAAAGCATATGAGTTCTCACATTTCATGCCTCCTTCAGAACCAGTGCACTCTCAGCAACCACCTGCAAAGGAAGGTAAAATCAGTGCATCTACATCTTTTACAGCTTCTACTAGTATTGCAGACCCATCTATATCAGTTTATGACCTTGAGATTTAGGATGACTTAGATCTAGATTCAGTCCCTACTTCCAAACTGGAATCTAGGAAGATGACTGGAAACTCACCTGACACTCATAAAGGAAAGACTCTTGTGCTATGTCATGCTATTTTACCTCCTTCAGGGAGATGCAATAGACTTCCTATAAGATGCAATATGGCAAGGGATCAATCTTACTACATTCAGAAGAATGGATATGATCATACACCTCTTCATTCAGCAAGAGACAAAGGTTACATTCCTCCTTCCTCCCCCCATCATTTTTGGAGAAGAAGGATAAGTCTACATGCCAGGCCCCAAAATACCTGTGCATAGCACACCATGCATGCTACTTCACTACCTCATAGAGATGAAGATTGCAGCAACATATTTTCAAGTTTTTCAAACTTGAGACCTGATTCTACCTGCTTAGCTAGAGGGAGGGCTTTTTTCCCATGTGGTTTTTTCCCTAGCTCCTTGTATTAAGCAGTTACTTTATTTTACTTGATGTAATGGGTGACCTATGGTCTTAGTTACCAGGGCCCACAGTTTGTCCACGTTAGCATTCAGGGGGGCTGTTAGGATTATTAATCCTCCCTTGTCCAAATTTGGTCATATGTTTAAATTGGGAGTCATGCACCTTGACGGAGGAATAATAACATATCCCTTGGATTACATCAGTAAAATACATTTAGAATATCCTTTGAAGGTACAATATTTCAACACTCCCCCTTAAAAAGAAGATTATTCTACTGAAAACATCATCACAGACTATAGGAGAAGTGAGAGACAATATATTCAATAGTATCGAGGTAATACATCTATACGTCATAGGAATTTTTTACAATCAGTAACTCGAACAGTTACTCTTCAATTTCATCATCTTCTACATCACACGATCACTTGATCCTTTTGCAACAACACTTCTACCTTTTGATCTTTCATAGAAACACTTCGATCTTCTTGATCCTTTGCAGCTGCACTTCAATCTACTTGATCCTTTTCCACCATGCTACCTGCACTACACATGATTGTTTGTTGTGGAGCCTGATCTTCTAGATCCATAGATATTATTAAATAGTTGTGTTTGTACCACAAGTTTACTTTACACTCGACCCAAACGGGGGGTGCGGGGAGGCCATCCCCCCCGACTGGGGGGTCCATGGTGCCAGCGGGCCCCCGGTGGGGGTTCAGGGGTACCGTCCCTGAGAAAGGTGGTTTGGGTTCTATGCCCCCCAATTTTTTTTTTTGGGATATGTGTTGGCCAACAGTTTTGCAGACCCATGGTATTGGGTGACTCGTAGTATTTTCCCATGGTATTTCCCCTATAAAAGAAAGCATTTTAATACGACTATGTATTGTATTGTAGCATTTTAAAAAATTTCTATGATTGTGTGAGAGAGACTGTGAGAGCATGAATAGGAAGTGCAGTGATGTTGCTGCAGGTTGTATCCCTTTATCTTGCTGGACAGTATAATAAAATGACTGGAAATTTCTTTGTGGACGTAGCCCATCTTTGGGGTGAACCACATTATATCTGTGTGTCTTATGTAATGTGTTTAATTTGTTTTGGATCTTGTTTAATGATTTAACTATATAATTGTTATTTCTCTATGATCATGTTTTCTAACAATGATCTATTTGTGGGATGATCAATCCCTATCACTTTAGGACATAGGTCTAAGGATGATTCAATCCTCCATCATCCTACTCACCCTTAATGAGGAGGGTCCATAGTATCAACCAACTGAATCATCTACAACTGAATGTAGATCTCGACTGCACCTATATGCCGGCCCTATTGTTCGTAAAGACTCATCGTAGACCATCCGCATACTGTTATATATAGGACCACTACTAAGTGAGCGTTATATTACGACATCTACACATACATGTAGGCATACTCTCCATACAAGAGTATTTTCTGTAGAACAGATCTCGTCTGCATACAAATGGCGACCCTCATCATAGAACATCATTTCCACTAAGGCTAGGACCACTCTTAAGGGAGTGATATACTACAAGGTCCGTGAGGACTCATCATAGAGCATACTTACCACTAAGGTTAGGACCACTCCCAAATAAGTGTTATTCTATGGAATATACATTTAAATGTAGGTATACTCTCCATACAAGAGTAATGTCTACAAAATAGATCTCGACCACATGTAAATTTCGTCCGTAAGGAGTCATCGTAGAGAATCCTTACCATTGAGGTTAGGACCACTCCTAAGCAAGTGTTGGTAGATGGTATCCAAAAATGAATTTGGGTACTCTCCATGTCTGAGTAACATCTATAGGGCCATCCTTAGCAAGGACCACTCTCAATAACATAGTGTTATTTCCTACCGTACCATATGATCATCCAGAAGTGCATGTTCCAGCATCTTTATGCAAACTTGGCCTGTTTCATGTTGGAGATTCATTGTCATCCCTTCATTGATGTCAGTCTTATCATCACTCTCCCTTTCCTAGGAGGATCCATATTATCAACCTGCTCCCTATTTTTCAAAGGAGGGTTCATATCTTCAACCTGTTATTCCTTTCCGAGGAGAGTTCATATCTTCAACTTTTTCCTCCTTTCCGAAGAGGGTCTATATCTTCATTATTACTTCTTGTAAGGAAAGTTTGTAGTCCCATCATTCTTCCTCCTTGTGAGGAAAGTCTTTTCGAACTACACAAAGCTTGTCACAAAAGTATTCAAACTTTACTCGAGATAGAGGCTTGGTCAACACATTATAACCTTGCTCATCGATACTCATATACTGGAGTTTTATAGCTCCCTTTTGTACATACCTTTAGATAAAAATATCGAATTTCTATGTGCTTTGATTTATCATGGAACACCATATTCTTTGTCATCTTTATACATCTCTAATTGTCACAAAGAATCACTGTCATGTTCACCTCCATGTCAAATAGTCCTGACATCAATTTTTGAAGCCATATCACCTCACAACTAGCGGAGCAAGATGCTATGTACTCTTCTTCAGCTATGCTGTGATAAACATTGGAATGTTTCATACTAAACCATGAGATCATGGCAGGTCCCAGAAAATAAAATCTACTTGAGGTGCTCTTTCTGTCTATGACACTGATCGCCCAATATGAATCCGTATATCCATATAATTTGTAGTCATGATCTCTACCATAGTAAAGTCCGAAGTATATTATACCTTTTAGGTACCTCATCATATGTTTTGTAGCTATTAAGGGAACCTGTCTAGGTTTAACTAGATAATGACCTAAGTTCTTCACAACAAAGCATATATTTGGGCTTGTGTTTGACACATACATTAATGACCCAATACTCTTCATGTATTGAGTCATACCCACTAACTATGATGTCTCATCAGACAATAACTTCAGGTTGGTGTCCATGGATTTACAATCCAACATATCAAACCTTTTCAAGATTTCCACTACATACTTTCCCTAATTCTAAAATATTCCTTCTGGGATCCACCACACTTCCACCCAAAGGAAATAATGCATTAATCCAATATATTTCATCTCAAGATCTCTTCTTGCAATATGTGATCTATTTCTCATTTCCCATCACAAATAGATCATCCACACACATTAATAGTATCATAGGTTCATCATCCATAATATTCATGTAAAGTTTAGGATCACCTTTACTTTTGGTAAATCCCATGCTTGTCAAGAAGCTATCTATTCTACCATACCAAGATCTAGGAGCTTGCTTCAGTCCATACATATCCTTTTTCAAATTACATACATGAGTCACTCTATCTTTGACTTCAAATCCTTGTGGATATTTGATGTAAACCTCTTGTTCAATCACACCATTGAGGAAGACTGCCTTTACATCCATCTGGTGTAAATCCCACTTCATCATGGAATCAAGCACTGTTGCTAGGGTTTTCACCCTAGCTTGTGTGAATGAGCACCTACTAAGGAATATGGATTCCTTAGTAGCAGTTCAATGATATATGAATGAAATAATGATAAACTGAAACAAAAACTAATCTAAATACGTTCTTGAAGCTAAAACAGTAAAAAGCAAGCAACATGAAACAATACGGTGAAAAGTAAATAATATAAAGCAGAAACGGTAAAGAAATAAATAATGATCTTTATTGATGTTACCTCCAATGAGGAGGTTGA
>LPNX010277835.1:386527-398357 GCA_001517045.1 Pseudotsuga menziesii
TAGAGGGGTCATGTGAGGGATGCTACCCCCAAGTGGGGGAACTACGGTGGCATGAGAAGGTCCTGCGCCACCAAGGGCGGTAGGAGTTACTAATGGAGTGGGTATGGGTATTCCTGCCGTGGGAATAGGTACGATGAGGGGAATGGTAGACGGGCCTCCCGTGGAGGGCATACCCATGATGGGTGTGGTAACTGGTATAGAGGCGGATGTACCACCGGTGGTCCCTAAAATGAAGGGATTAGGATTCATGCCAGCCATGGGGCTAGTGGGGGCAGTGTAAAGAGTGTTCTCGGAATCTGGTGACGAAGTCCTATGCTGCTGACGAGTGGAGTCGAGTGACAAGGCTCGAGATCTACGGTGATGACGGGTGGTGTCAAGTGAACCGTGCTGTGGGGGCTCACCTCTGAGGCGACGAGAATGTCTCGGAGAGTCAATGGTGACAAGTGGTTTTCAAATATGTGGGTTGTGGTGTCGAAAAAACAACTCAAAAACCCTAATGCAACCGTGTGTGCAGAAGGAGAGCTCAAAAAATAAGGCACTCAGGCCAAAAAAAAACTCAAAACACCTAGTGTAACTGCGTGCTACAATAGGCGGAGTGTCAATAAAGTGGTCAGAATACCAATAAGCAGTCGGTTTCCTAAAACAGAAAAATCGGTGGACTCACTAGACCAAGAGGAGGTAAGGGAGCATGCAAACACCTAACTAATAGTATTATGACTCAACTAAGTATATCCTCTGCAAGGTGATGAAATCCAAGTCAGACAATATAAATAGGAAAGTCAAATGGCTAAAGTATCCCCCTACCGGAAGGGACACCGGGTACGCATACCTAGAAGTATGGCAACTAAGATACCCCGTTCATGACACGTCCAGAAAGGTAAATCTGCCGCTTGGTTCTTTTACCGCAATAATCCCTATACAGGGGTATTCCGAGAACTGCGAAAGGTAGCCCTTCAGTTATTGAATGGATTTCGGTATTCCACTCAGACTTCCGGAACCAATCTCATGACTTCAACCCTCCTAAGGGAGAGGCCCTCTGATAAACCGGTTGTGACCGTGTCAAAAAATACTAAGGGATTTTGGTTCCCTAATGGAAAACAACTATGTCTCACATGTAAATAACCGAGGGGTGTTATTGGAAGCCTATCCCCCCGATCCTACCTAACTACAAAATTCTTTTGTGTTCCTCAAATGAGGTTATAGTGTTGGTTGAGTTAAGTAGATTTTAGGTATCACTTAAATTAGGGGATAGATTGTGTGCTTGTGGGGTTATGATTCCAAAGTAGTTACTCAATAACAATAATAATGTATGAAAAACTTTCAAAAAATTTTACCATGCGAATTTTTTTTTGAAATAAATAATGCTAAAATATTTTAAACAATTTTGTAAACAAGGGACAGAAATGGCTGTAGGGATGCAAGTGGAACAGGTGGCTGTGCAAGTGCAGGAAAAATGGAGGCAAAGTGGCTGGGTTTTGGTGCGGAAACAATGGCAAAAAATAGTTCGCGGACCGTGGGTATGGGGCGGACTCGCGCGGTCAGACCGCGGGTTTGAAGGCAACAGTCGCGCGCAGATCGCTGGTTTTTAGCTACAGTGGCGGTCGGACCGCGGGTTTGGTGTGAACAGGCGTGGTCGGGACGCGGTTTCTTGGCTAAACAGCTGCGGTCGGGCCACGGGTGTTAGGATGACAGGCGCGGTCGGGCCGCGGTTTCTTGGCTAAACAGCTGCGGTCAGGCCACGGGTTTTAGGATGACAGGCGCGGTCGGGCCGCGACTGTGAAAGTTCAGAGACGCGTCCAAAACACAGGAAAAAAGCCGACAGCGGCGGGCTGGTCGCAGGTTAGGGCCTGAAATGCACGGTCGGGCCGCGACTGCGAAAAGAAAAAGGGTGGTTTCCGGCGGCCGAAAACGACAGCCGAAAGTACAGTACGGAAAAATTAAATTAAGAAAGACAGCGGAGTCGCCAAAACTATTGCTAGGGTTTTCACCCTAGCTTGTGCGAATGAGCACCTACTAAGGAATATGGATTCCTTAGTAGCAGTTCAATGATATATGAATGAAATAATGATAAACTGAAACAAAAACTAATCTAAATACGTTCTTGAAGCTAAAACAGTAAAAAACAAGCAACATGAAACAATACGGTGAAAAGTAAATAATATAAAGCAGAAACGGTAAAGAAATAAATAATGATCTTTATTGATGTTACCTCCAATGAGGAGGTTGATAGAGTCCGTTGCGCTGGTCCAATGTCGGTGGCTTCGAGCTCTAAGCTGCTTCTTCTCTTTCTCCGGTGGTGGAAAATGGGCCAAAAATAATTCTCAATGGTGAAAGTAGCTTAATGATAAGCTAGGGTTTCAAGAATAATTTCAGCAGAGGCAGGATACTTATGATAATGGATATGGAATAATGGGTCTCCATCACTTATTTATAAAACCATGTGGTTTAGGTCAGCTTTTTAGGGTTTTAGCTGTTTAGGGTTTCAGCTATTTAGGGTTTCTTCTTTTTTCCTCATTATTTTATATTTTTTATTCCTTTTTGGATATTTTTGGAGGAAAAAAGGATTTTATAGCCTTTTGGAGGCATTTTAAGCTTTTCGGTGACCTTTTAGATGGTTTTATGGGTTTTTTATGGAGATATGGTAGGAAAGTGGACAAATGAGCCATGTAATGGGGTAGATGAGGTAGTTAACCATTTTTGGGTGTTAACAAGCACCATGAGGGTTTTGATGGAAGTGCACCTTTCTATTGGAGAAAATGTATCTTCATAATTAATCCCCTCCTTCTGAGAGAATCATCTAGCCAAAAATATTTCCTTGTACTTTTTAATACTTCCATCAGCAACATGTTTTATCTTGTAGATCCATTTCGAAGATACCACACTTTTGTTTTTTGATTTGGGTGCTATATCCCAAGCATCATTCTTCATTACTGACTGGTATTCCTCTGTCATTGCGTCAAGCCATTCTTTATTCTGTGCAACTTCCTCATAACTTGTGCGTTCTTGATCTACAAGGTAACACATCAAACCTACATAACTAGAGTATGGATTTGATCTTTTGTTTGTTCTTGTGGAGCCTTCTGGTGCTCCATATCTCTCTGCTTCTTGTATGATTTCTCTTACCCAAGCAGGTTTTTTCTTTCGAGAGATATCCATAGTAGGGGGTTTAGGAGGTTCAATCATATCATGATCTTTAGATGCTACTATTTTAGGGGAGGGTTCAGCTTCTACCATTTTGGGAGGTAGATAGGCTCTTCATGTACTTCTTCAAGATGACACATTCTAGATTTCTTAATATTTGTGTCTTCATCAAATGTTACATCCCTAGTAATCTTGATATGATGGAATCCTGAAAGATTTAGAGACTTCACAATATCTAACAAATATTCCCTTCTTTCCAGAAGGATCCAACTTGGTTCTCTTCTCTTTTGGAATATGTACATATACTGGACAACCAAATATATTGAGATGGATCACTTCAGGTTTATTTCCTATATACATCTCTTCAGGAGTATTGAATCCAAGATCACTATGAGATAATATATATTGCACATATGCGGTTTTTTTTGTTGCTTTATCCCATAGGTTCGTGGGGATGTCTTGATCATGAATCATTTTTTTCGCTACATCCATAATAGTTCTATTCTTTATTTCCACAACACCATTCAGTTGCATATTATACATAGTGGTTAGTTCCCTCTTGATTCCTTCCTCCTTACAGAATGCTTCAATTTCCTTTGAAGTGTATTCTCCACCATTATCTAATATCAGTGTCTTGATTCTTTTTTTTTTGAAAGGTTCTCTATCAAGGCTTTGAATTCCTTGAATTTTCCAAACACTTCACTCTTTTTCTTCAAAAATTATATCCATCTCTTTCTTGAAAAGTCATTCATAAATGCAACATAATACTCATATCCACTTAATGATATGGAGGGAATAGGAGCACATACATCAGAATGAGTTAGTTCTAATGTACCTTTAGTCTTTGTTTAACTTTTCGGAAAGGGGTTATTTATGTTCTTTCCTCTTGCACATCCTTTGAAATTTATTTCATGATCAATCTTTAGATCAGGTAACCCTATTACCACCTTTCTCACATAGGGTAGTGCTTTGTAGTTGATGTGAGAAAGCCTCCTATACCACAGTTTACTTGAGCTGGTAGTCTCATGGACAAGGTCTATCTCTAGATGTCCTTTGACATTATAAAATCCTCCTTCTTCTTTTCCAATGAAAACAACATCTTCAAGTGTCTTTCCTTTGGACCACATAAGTACTTGTCCATCTATAAAAGAAACTCTATATCCTTTATTATCTAGAGCTGAAATGGAAAGTACATTATTTTTAAAACCTGGTACATACAATACTTCCTTCATCTTCATGGAACCCCCGGAGTCAAGCTTGTAGCTTGATTCACCAATACCTTTGATGGGATCTTGATAGTCATATCCCAATGATACCTTCTTAGAATTTCTATTTTCTTTGAGTCTCGATACATTTTGCATCTTCCCTATCATGTTCTTTGATGCACCACTATCAATAAGCTGTGTATCTTCTCCAGGTGTTACCAAACCAAAGAGTGCAGAGAATAATACATATTCATCCACATCTTCTTCTTTTGTTAGTCTCCTTTGAGGTCTTTCTTCCTCATCCTAATCTTTAGCTAGATGAGCATGATGTCTCTTCTTGTTTTTGTTCTTCTTTGATGATGGAGACCCTCTGGCAAGGTTTCCTATCTTATGACAGTTGTAGGATTGATATTTTGAGTAATCCTTCTTTTGCTTTTGAAACTTCTTCTTTGAAGGTTTATGGTTACCTTTCTTGAAGTTTGATTGTTTTCTTCCTTTAGTATGGATGGCTAGAGCCTTATCATATTCTCTTAGTAGAGCTTCTATGTTAGCTACTCTAGCTTCTTCTTGAATGTAATCTTCACATACTATGTCAAACTTCATACTTTCTTTTCAAGTGCACATAGTCTGTATGAATGAGTCCCAAGGTCTAGTGAGACCATTGAGAGAATTCATAACTAGTTCATCCTCATCAAGGGTGCCTCCAATAGCACTTAGTTTATCTATGAACTGGGAAACCCTTGTGAAGTAATCTTGAATTGATTCTCCTTTACTCATGTTGGTGCCCTTTAGTTGATCTCTCAAATTCATATTTCTATTGATGTTCCTTCCCTCATACATTCTGGAAAGTGCGTCATACATATGCTTTGGTATCTTCTTAGATGACACTTGAGGGATCAACTTATCTTTAATAGAATCAACAATAATTCTCATTGCCTTGGTTAGGTCTTGTTCATGCTTCTCCTTAGCTTCATCTTCTTTAGGTTCTGCAAATTCATCCTTCATGTACTTCTCAAGACTATTCTCTCTGAGACTGGGACCAATCCTATACTTCCATGCTAGGAATTTTTCTATACCTTCCAGTTTATCCTCAAGCTTAGTGCTTGCGGTCATGCTGTCCAGGAGGTCACTAAAAATTGAAATTTATCAAAATTAAAAGTTGACCTTGTGAGGAGATGTGCTTGATTGAGAGGAGTTGTTTGGTCTAACTAATTTTTGGATATCCAAAATATTCACCATACAAAAGTTTCTTACGAGGTTGCAACTCTATAGAATTTATTCTTCTGGTTTTCTACACTTTTCTAATTCAAGGGCAAACTAGGGTTTGGATTTCCCAAATATTCAACCACCCAAAAAAATTGATCATGGGCTGAATAGAAGTGCTCTAGGGAGGCACAATTTTCTATGTAAGAATATCTTCCAAATTCCAAACTTTGGAGAAAACCTAATTTCTTTCGGAGAGGGACGAGAGAGAATTTCACCTTGTGAAAGTTGGCGTATTTAGGCTAGCTATGATACCATGCTTAGATTTGAAATGATATACTAGATATCATTAGTGTTCAATACAAATTCACAACAGTAGGAGATGCAGAATCACTGCAAGAAACACAATCACAAAGATAGACACAGTATATATTTTGGGAAACCCTCAAGGAGAAGAAAACCCAACAAAAGTTCTTTTGAATAATATGTATAAGATATAACCCCAAAACAAGTATTCTCCTCCTTGTTTTTTTTTTGTCTTTGTCTCTCTCCTATGCGCTACACAAGTGAGTGACTATGTGTTCAAATAAGAAGCACAACTCTTCTATTTATACACATTGAGCCAACTAACTTTTACCCTAAACAAGTTGGCCCCACTAAAATGCTTGGGCCGACTTCACCTAGGAAAACTCAAAACAATATTTTATATTATTCATTAAGGTACTAATGACCTGACTTACAATGGAGGGTTTACCTCATGACTTTATGATGACCAATTACAATAGTAACACCTCGACGAAGGAATAATAAGATCTCCCTTGGGTTACATCAGTAAAATACTTTTACAATATCCTTTGAAGCTACAATATTTCAATAACTAATACCTCAAATATGTTAGATAATTAATCTACCTTAGTGCCATGGTATTACACCTAGGAGGCATTTTCATTTGTCTTGTACTTATGTTATATGATCCTACTTAGGTTATACTAGCCAATGTTGGTTAAATAGGTGTTTTTGGCTTATTAAATCATAGTTGAGGTGCTCGACTTTGATCATCTTGACAGTTGAGGTGCTCTAGTTTGATCATCCTGACATCCCATGTGCCTGCATTAACTACAGAACACTTTTTGCTTTAACTAGGGGCGCTAGTGTGTAAATGTGATTGTTTTGTGATCTTCTTGGGAATTTACACGGAATTTATTGGATCCTAGAGACTCTCCCACTCACACATGTGTACACCCATTCCTTGCATGCCTGAATTTATGCCTCCTTACATGTTCACAGATGTATTCATCACTATTTTGTTAGGTTTGGGAGCCTATTGGTCAACATAGGGGAGTTTAGGGGTCAAATCCTATCCTAACACTTGTATGCATTCATATGGCCTCTAAGATCTCACAAATTTTCCCCATTGTATTATAAATATGTAAAATACACATCTACAAGATGTACATTAATAGAAATATTAGTTATTGTCACCATTCATATGTGCTATTTCATTCTCTTTTGTTGTTCTCTTGCATATTTTGTCAATAACTTATATTGTGAATATTTATCTAGCTCCTAGATCTCAGTGTGAAGCAATTCTCACATGGTATCAGAGTTTTGTGGATCTGCAAATCAAATCTAGAGTGTTTTGAGTTGTTGTTTAGGCCATATTTTGAAAAAATCTAAGTGTTTTCATTGCAGGTTGTAAACCATTTTTTGTCACACGATGCGCAAGAAGAATGGAGTATACTTGTGCATTTCTTACTCCATTCAACTATTTTTAATGGAAGGCCGAAATGGTGATTCAACAGAGATCGAAAGGCATGTATAGTGTCACCATGGGGACTGAGACCGAGCCCAACTTGGTTGTGGAGAATGCTAAGTACTTCAATAGAATTGATGAGGCATTTGGTATTCTTTATCTCGGTGCTTTGAGAGGTTTCCTCTTTCATGTAGAAATTATTGTCATGCCCAATGAAGTTTGGCTCGATCTTGATCCACTATTTGGGAAGACTGATGAGATGAGAGGACATCAGCTCGAAAATGAGCTAATCTCACAAATTCCATCTCAGTACGAGACAATACAAAACTTCTTTACCAAGTTCAAATGCTAGTGCTTCAGCTAAACCAGTGTGGCATAGAGAAGAAACAAGATAAACTTATCTTGTCCATCCTTTATAGGCCAGGTCTGAGTATTCTGTGTTTGTTTCGACATTCCACTCAAGCAAGCTTACAGCTAGAAGTTGGAGGATGCTCGCAGTGGAAAACTTCATGGAGTCTTTGACTCAGGAGTAGGACAATCTAGTTGAAATGAGTGCCATCAAATCCACCAAGGATCAATCCCTTGCTACTGGTGTATCAAATTAAGTCAAAGGTAAGAAGAAAGATTTCAAGCAAACAAAGAAAGAGAAGAAGCATTTGGATACAGAAAGCTCCAATTCAAATGATGGTAGTTCGAGATCCAGAAGGAGGAAGAAGAAGAGAGAGAGACCCACGTGTGTTTATTGCAGAGTTTCACATCTTGAAATATCTTGCTTTAGAAAGAATATGGACATCAAACCAATCTCCTTGAGGAGAACAATATTGATCTTCCAGAATTTGCAAGAAGATGAGAGTACAAGCAAGGAGATGGTAAGCCTACGCATGCTTTCTGTGCATGGGAGAAACCCATTTCTGAGATCTCTATTTCTGATGTACCTTTTGATATATCCGAATCTGAAGCCTCCATCCATTCCTTGGAAGAAACACCAACCAGGTCACCAAAGCTTCCTCTAGAAATTAGTCATTTTTCAATATTTTTTTATGTGTGTTCTTAAATCTCTTTCCCAATTCAATAAGATATTTCTCATTCTAACTCTGAATGTGATATACATGCGGATATACAACTTGTGACAGTCATAGAATCATTTCCCCAACCATTTCATGACCAAAAGACCCAACAACCCTCAAGTTCACTAGTTGGAAAATCTCAAAATTGCCTAGTTTCCAATGTTAAGTCACTTGTGTATGTTGCTTTTATGTCTTGTATGTCTTTTATTGGTTGAAAAACCATGTCATTAGCCTTCATGGGACTGTTGTTCCACCAACAAAATTCACGGGACTGCTGCTGCGTCCCCCTCTTGAGAAGTTTCTTCCTCTGCCTCTAGAATTGTTTCTCCCTCTCCCTCTACCATGGCTTATGGATGTCTGAGTTGTGGATGCACCTTCTAATGATATGTTTATTTTACTGATTTTTTGTTCATGATTGATGAGTTAATATTGCAACTCATCAATGGTAAACACCGACATGTCTTTGTTTTCTTCCAAGGTCACAACCAAGGATTCAAATCTTAGGGGACGACTTCTGAGAATTTTTTCAACAACCCTTTGGTCTTCTATATTTTCTCCATGATATTTCAGTTGATTTATCAAACCAGTAACTCTAGACTAGGACTAGTCTAGAATGACTCCAGTGACTCATTCAAAATCTCTTCTCAGAATCTACAACTTGGAAGTCTTTACCTTGTCCAAGCATTGATATGCGGTCTCTAATGTGTCCCATGCCTTCTTAGCAGTAATTGTTGCTGCTACTCTTAGGAGTATGCTTTCATGCATGGCTTGGTGTATATAGAACAAAGTTTTTCCATATTCCTTCCTATGTTTACTCAGGGCATCTTTCTCAGCTAATGTTTCATCTACTTTGCATAACCATTGTGAACTATTTCCCAAACATCTTGACCTTTGACAAATCCTTCATTATTAGAGACCAATACTCATAATTTTTTCCGGTGATCTGGAAGGAGAAGCCATTTTTAATTTTTTTAACTTTCCTTAGAAAATTACTTTTTCCCTTTTAAGAGTAGGTTTGTTTTCTAAACCCACTCCTGCCTCAAGGTAGAATTGAGTTACTATGCACTCATAAAATTTCTTTGACCTTTTACTTTAAAAAAAAGTCCTCAGAGGGGATTACTACAAAACTAATTAGGTTGCAACCAACTCTTGTGTGACCAACTTTTGTCCAACTTTATAAAAGAGATATTTCTTAGTTTAAGACTCATGTTATGAAAAACACTTTTATATTAAATATAACTAGAACCTTTACACCATGAAATAATTATGGATTCTTTGTGTCTTTGGATTTATATATCTTGTTGCGGCATAAATACAAACTTAGAAATTTACAATGTTGTTTCACATTTTATAGAGCTTTGGCAATTTTTTCTTTCTTCTTCTCCTGTGCACTTCTCTTTTCTATATCCCTATGTGTGGATGCGTCTCTATCTGTTCTGTTCTGTTATGCTCTGTCAACTTCTTATAAAACAAAAATTCTAATGACTTGCATTAAAGACTTAGTGAGTTATATGAAAGACATGAACTCTTCAACTTGTAAAATTGTCATTGACAAAACTGACATGGTACAAACAGACACAGACAGAATAATGTGCTAACTAGTAATTAATATTTCCAACATTAATACCGGAAGAGATGAATGCCAACCAATTTCAGTTTGAGCCTCACTGCCAGTTAAATGGCTCAATAGGTATGATGGGGAAACCAGCAACGCATATAATTCGCGAGCAATAGTGGCGGTTTCCAAGGACGACAAACAACGAAACAATACTTCTAACAGTAATAGAGACCTTGATAATCAGTCGAATAGCTTTAAGCAGAGACCAATAGAGTCTGTGAATTAAGATCATCGCGAAAACAAATGACCCACTCCATTTCCTACAATGCCACCGGAAAATCGAAATATAAAGAAAAACAGTATTAACGTTGTTGAAGTGTGATATGATCAAGGATTTGAAAATAGATAGCTTGCAGGCATGGAATTGGAGTTACGAGTGAATGGCGGTCGTATTGTCCCGGGAGAGACATCCGAACAGAATGATGGGAAGCAATATTTTCATTAACCTGATGTTAATCATGTATTTTCTGAGATTCCAATGAATTTAGACATCCATTAGACGATTCCTGCACGCAGTGAATTCGAGGTTTATGATGAAGCTGGATTTCAAAATACATTGTTGGCAGACATGCCATTTGAGATAGGAGTGCACATCGACCGTATTGTCGCGGGAATGCAAACATCATCCCACAAGTATTATCATCCATCTCACAACAATCAAGGTTTCCCTCACGTTCCAATGAATCCAACATCCAGCATGAGATTCTGGCATATAGTGAATTTGAGGATTCATTTCATATTTTATTTTGCATATTTTCATTTGTTTTAGATTATATTTATTTTGCATTTTGTCGATTTTATTCGACTATATTTATTTTACAGCTCTTGAATCGTGAACGGTATGCAATTGTGGGACAATGACAGAGCTTAGAGATTATAAATACAGAATGCATCTTTCAGATTATATGAATTTTAAATTTTAGGTAGTGGTATATATATATATATATATATATATATATATATATATATATATATAAAAGCTTTTAATCATTTTAAATAAAAAATTAAAATCTTTTAATTATTTTAATAAAAATTTTAAAAGCTTTTAAGGAAAGGATCTCTTAATGGTAGTAGAAGAATCCAAAATAGCATAAAAGATATATTACCCTTTTAACCCAATCTTTATGACAAATAATCCCAAAATAGTCTGTCCTCCCACATTGGAACGTCTAGGACAATTTCCCTTTGTGACTGTGTTTACAATATCATAGAAAAGGCTATTTCCAAAAGACTAAAACACATTCCATTCAAAGTTATCTTAGGTGAATTTATTTTAGGGGAGACTAATCTTGTAGTTTACCTCCGAAGCTTTCAATTCCATAAATTTTTTTATGTTAAAATAATAATAAAAATAAGCAGGGATAAAGTCTCGTGACCTCTTAAGAGGAAACACATGCTTTTAACCATTTGGCCTATTCATGCTGTACCATAGGATGTATTGTATGTTATTTCATTAGATAGTTTCATAGGATGTATTGTATGTTGTTTTCCAAACTGGAAATAATTTTTTTTATTGTGTTATTATACTTTACTCCTATTTGGTTTGGAATCTTTGGAGTAAATGTCATTATACTATATTCTTATTGGTTGGAGTCGTTGTACTTTAATGGATATTTTATATTGATGGTTTTTTTTAATGTTTAAATTGGAGTTGCTAATATTAATGTTAATTATAATTATAGTTATTAAATAAGCTTAAATTTATTTTTAAAAGAAGACAGTGTAAAATTTAAATAATTTTAAAATTTTGAAAATTTACATTTATAGTTTAGATGTCTTTCGTTTCCAAAATATATATATATATATATATATATATATATATATATATATATATATATATATA
>LPNX010277835.1:398552-419573 GCA_001517045.1 Pseudotsuga menziesii
GCCCCTAACCGCCACACTTGGGTTGCCGGAGGCAAGCACTTGAGCTGTAGCAATGGGATGCTTTTGCTGAACCATCAATGAGACCATACGAAAAATTGTTTTTATTCTATTTCTTTTTTGTTTTCTTTTTCAACACTTTCTTTTTTGTTTTCTTTTTCAACACTTTTTACTTACATAATTAGAAATTGGTTCTCTCTCTGGTCGTTTTTTTTCTTCTACCTTTGTAAGTCTTAGGTAGAGCGAGGGCCAATTTATATAGCTTGTAAGCTTCCGTATTTAACTCACTGTAAATGTGTGCGAAAGTAAGCATTTCAAAAGAAACAATCTGTTCCTTCATGGTTTCCAAAAGATTTTGGAGATGTGCAGCATTGATATGAATTCTTCCATTGGACCATTCTATTACCATTTTGGAGTCTCCAAACAACTGTAATTTTTTTAATTCTTTGTTTATGGATATCGTGAGTATGACACATACCGATGTGAGTTATGCTAAATGCTATTGAAAGCTCGACCGGGAACAAATTTTATTTCTATCTTCTTATTTTCAATTAGATACACCATTCCTCCTGCTCCCCTAGCACTGGATCTCCTTGGCTAGCTCCATCGAAATACGCTCAGGGCATTGCTTTATTTATCTCTAGCTGTATTATCATTTTCAACGGAGTTTATTTGGGCATGTTTCAGTGCTCCATTACTTTTTGCACGAGCACAATCTCGGTTATTTCCAGTGGAGTTGAGTTGTTTTGAAAAATTACCTTGTTTCTTGCTTCCCAGATGGAAAAAGAAAGTGCAGGGAATGCTTCATAATTACGTACCCCGTCATAATTCCACTATTGCTTGATGCTTCCTTCCAGCGTGTGTTCAAGTCTGGGTGTTAGTGATTGGTTTTTTCTTCTCGTGGATCTTTCCAATATGTGACCTGCATATGAACAATTATAGAATAAATACAATGTTGTCTCATTTGCATATTTACACAACACAAAAATTCTCGGCCCTTGGATTCCTCTCTTTGTCTGGATTTCCGAAGTTAAAAGTTTGTTGTTTAAAGCCAACCACGGTGTAAGAATTTTTTCAGTGGGCTTGGAGTCTTCCAGATTTTCATCCACCACCATAGTTTCTCGCCCTCCTACTCATCGCTTGTTGCTTCCTCATATCCTGGTTTTGCAGAGAAGCTCTCGTCCTTTCCATTCTTTGTCCAAATTAGTTTTTTTGGCTCCTCCTACACGTGAATGAAACAATTGACTAATATTATGATATAACAATTCCATTCCACTGTTGATGCTCCCATTAAGCCTAGTTCTTGGGTTGTTTTCCACCTCGTTCCGCCTCTTGACTCGGTCTATTGTGCTTAAGCATCTACAAGTGTTGTGACTCTTTTGGATATTAAGTGTAGAACTACTTGGTATAATAATCGATAATCCTCACCCGAACCCGTCCATGGGTCTTCTCCTACCCATA
This sequence comes from Pseudotsuga menziesii, assembly GCA_001517045.1. NCBI lineage: Eukaryota > Viridiplantae > Streptophyta > Pinopsida > Pinales > Pinaceae > Pseudotsuga > Pseudotsuga menziesii. The sequence goes on from LPNX010277835.1 coordinate 400,011, forward strand.
CTCTATTCCCATCACCTATCCTCCATGCCACCCAGTTTCCTATCAAAGGAAAGTACTCGACGAAATCCTTCCATCCTATTAAACCATTTTTATGTGTTTTGTTTGGTTTTCGAATCCATTCTACTATAGAGGACTCTCGACAGTATTTTGAGCACATTGTTCTTCCCCACAATGAATCTAGGTTCTGAGCTCATCGCGAAAGGGATTTTGCAGCCAAAGATTTACAGAAAAGGTTAGGATTCTTAACCCAACCACCAATTGATTTCAAGAGGGTTAAGATATTCCATTTAACTAGTAGGATACCTTCTGTTTGTTTGCTTGTTGTTCAGAGCCTAGAAGGAGAAACATGTTTTCCTTATTTTTGTCGGTATTCATTTTGGAGTGTATGCCATTGATTCCCAATATGCTAGTATACTTTGTAGAAAGTCTTCGAGCAGGATCAATATTCCTCCTCTACATAGAAAGCAATTTTCCCACATTGAAATTTTCGCTTCTACTTTATGGTATAGCCATATCCAATCTTGGTAGGAATAGGCATTTGGATTAAAGAAAAAACCTAGATACTTAAACCCTTATATTATAGGAGTTGTAGGATAAGGAACCAGCTCCCTTATACTAGTGAGGAGTTCATCTTGGAGATTATTGTAATCCATCCTTGATTTTTCGATGTTTATAACCATTCCTGTTGCTTTGTGGTATTTCTCCAAAATTTTAACCAGGGCCTGGAAATTTTCATGTGAACCTTCTCCCATAAGTAGGACACCATCTATGAATAGGGTATGGGTTAGATCCACTATACTTGATATCCTGACTCCTTTAATATTTCCTTCCTCTTTGGCTTTGTGAATATTTTTGCTTAAAGATTTTGCTACAAGAAGGAACATAAATGGAGAGAGGGGGTAACCTTGCCTTAGACCTCTTGTTGGCTTGAATAACTGAGAGGGAGCGCCATTGATTAGTACTGCAAATGAGGTTGATTGAGGGCACCCCATTATCCAATCTACAACTTCCATTTCCATACCTTTTTGAATTAGTAATAATTGAATAAAATTCTAGGTTACCCTGTTGTATGGTTTGGAGAGATCGAGTTTTGTTGATGTATTTGTAACTTCAGAATGTATTCACGTATATATTTCGTATATTATATTTCATTGGTCCTCGATGTTCTTATCGGGACAATTATTAATGTAATCAAGTCATGTAAAGTCATAGAGGTTAACCCTCCTTATTGATCAGGGGGAAAAGTCCCTGCAGTTGTGGGGCACTAGGGTTATTACACTCTCCTAGAGAAGTTGACCCTGGTAAGTGATTGTCAAGTCAAAAAATAGTATAAATAGAGAGTGAGCCTCTCTATTTGAAACAAACACTCACCCAACTATGGCGCATAGGTGACAGAGGAGAATCTCACTCAAGTGAGAGAGAGAACAACTATTGGAGATCATCTTTTTGTCGTTGGGTTTTACTATTGCTATTGATGCTTATTCTATCTCTGAGGAAGTTGCGGGGTTTTATCCTTTATGGTTTCCCCGAGGAAAATATTTGTGTCTATTGTCTCTTGTGAATGATTGTTGTGCAGGTTATTATCTCAGATAAGATCCTAAGATCATATTGCTTAAATGATAAAAATATAATATGGTATCCGAGCTAACCTGAGAAGAAGACACTATGTAGCTCCAGAAGCTAGGGATTCTTGATTTTTGGGTCTCTCTCCACAATCCATCAGAAAAATGAGGGTAGGATGACTCTCCATTGAAGTGCGCATATTTTTGTCGAAGCAGAATCTAATTCTGATCATTTTCAGTTTTTGACCTACCATTGCATCAAGAAATTAGGGATTTTCACAGAAGTGGAATTTTTGAGTGATCACAGTATAGGTTTACTCTCCTCCTCAAAATGGAAGTTTAGAGATCAATATCTAAGTTTTTGGTTGAGTATACTCTGGGAAAGTCAAACCCTAATTTTCCTCGGAACCAGAAAACTAGCACTGCAGAAGATCAACTCTAGATCCAGTTTATAGCTTCTCAAATAGGTAATATCTAAATCTTTTGTATTTCCATTTGAGGTTCTCAGTTAAGATGTCTCATCACGCCAAGCTTGATGAAAATATTGAGGGAGATGATAACTTCCGAGCATGGAAGTATAATATCTCACTAGTTCTTGAAGAAAATGAATTGGACTCCTACATCAATGAAGAGGTTCTAGTTCTAGAGGGAGATGAGGCTAAGGCCTTAGACAAGAATAAATTGATCAAGGCCAAGATGATTATTACTGATTCAATAAATAATCACCTCATACCATATGTTTCCTCCCTAAACACACCTAAAGATATGTTTGATGCCCTGACCAAGCTATTTGAAGGGAAGAACATAAATACAAAGATGACTTTGAGAAATCAATTGAAGAATGTGAAGATCCAGAATGCAGAGACCATACAATCATACTTTACAAGGGTCTCCCAGATAAAATAACATCTTAAAGAAGTAGATGAAGAAGTAGAGAATGCAGAAATTATGATGACCACCTTGAATGGTCTCCCTAGGTCATGGGACTCTTTCATTCAAGGAATTTGTGCTAGAAGAAAGCTAGTCACCTTCAGTAGACTATGGGAGGAATGCTCACATGAAGAAGCTCGAATAGAATCCCAAGAATAAAAGATGGGAAGTGAAGATTAAGCTCTCACAATACACTCCAAGAAAAGCAGAAGGGATTATCATCATCCCAAAGGTAAGCATTCTCAACAGAAAGATAATCCTAGAAGATCTAACAGAAATCTATCTAAATGCATATGTTTTACTTGTGATGAGAGAAGACACTTTTCTATAGATTCTCCTAGAAATAAGAGTAACTCTCACAGGAAGAAGGAAAAAAGAAAACATCATGCTCACACTGCAGAGGATGATGATCCTCCCAGGAAGAGAGTCAAACAAGAAAGTGAATATTCTTCAAGTGATGAAGAATATGTTTTGATTTCTGCCCTCACAGGAACTGTCACACAATGAAGCAATGATTGGCTTATAGATAGTGGGGCTTCCAAACACATGACAGGATTCAAGGAATATTTTGTGAAACTATTTGAACATTAATTAACCCACAAAGTAAAAATTGGGGATGAATACCAGTATCCAATAAAAGGTAGTGGTGAATCCTCCTATAAGCTAGACTCTGTAAAGTCTATGAAGATGAAGGATGTCCTATTTTTACTAGGACTAAAGAAGAATCTCCTCTCCATATATGCATTGGATGCAAAAGGAATAAGGGTTGCATTTGTACTTGGCCAAGTCCTTATGTGTCCCAAGGGAAAGACTATAGATGATGTAGTAGTGATTGGAGAACAAGAGGGAGGCTTATACAAGCTAAAGGGCCAGCCATAACAAGCCTTGGTACATGAATCAGTAGATCCAAATGAACTTTGGCACAAAATCCTTGCACATGTGCACTATAGGGCACTACCACTTGCAAGCAAAGCTGTTGAAGGTCTTCCAGAAGTATAGAACAAACATGAAGGTGTTTGCAAAGGATGTGTGAAAGGAAAGAACATAAAGAAGACATTTCCACATAGAGAGAGCAAGGCAAAAGGAATATTGGAAATCATCCACTCTGATGTATGTGGTCCGATGTCATCCAGTTCATTGAGTGGGTACGCATACTATGTTTCTTTCATTGATGATTTTTTTAGGAATACATGGATATACTTCTTGAAAAACAAAGATGAAGTATTCAAAAAGTTCAAAGAATTCAAAGCCTTGACTGAGAACCACACAGAAAATAAAATAAAGACCTTTCAATCAGACAATGGAGGAGAACTCACATCAAATGAATTCAAACAATTATGTAGAGATTCAGGGACTAAGAGGGAGTTGACTACTCCATATAATCCACAATAGAATGGGGTTGCAGAAAGGATGAATAGAACGATTATGGAAGCCAAAAGGGCAATGCTTCATGATTAAGATCTTCCCATGCATCTATGGGCATAAGCTACTAGGACAACTATGTATGTACAGAATAGTACTCTGCATAGAGTACTTGAGAACAAGACACCTAGAGAAGTATTCTTTGGTAAGAAACCAGAAGTCAATCATCTCAGAATATTTGGCTATCGAGTGTACATACACATTCCAAAAGAAAAGAGGACAAAGTTAGATCCTTCAAGAAAGAAGGGTATATTTGTGGGATATAGTGAAAGCTCAAAGGATTACATAATATATTCCCAGGATTCAAGAAGATCGACATCAACAGAGACATAACATTTGACGAAGACTCAACTTACAACAAATCTAGAAAGAGACCTGTTGAAGACCCTGAAGAAGCAGAAGCACCCAGAATTCAAGATACAACTATGAATGATGCAACTCAAGATGAAGATCAATAAATAGAAGAACCCCAGGAACCTGTAGATCCACCCTAGGAGAAGAATCCTCACAAGAGGAAACCTGCATGGGTACGAGAGGCTATCCAAGGTGCAAAAAGATATGGGGCTCCAGAATAAATGCACAAAGAAATGAAGAGAACTAGGTCCTACTCCGCATATGTAGCCCTATTATGTGACATCATTGACAAAGAACCTTCCAACTATGAAGAATCGACAGAGAAGAAAGAATGGAAGGATGCTAGGATCGAGGAGTACTAGTCGATCATAAAGAATGATGTCTGGGATGTTGTCCCAAGACTACATGGGAAGTATATTGTGACTTCCAAGTGGATATGCAAGATCAAGCATGCTGTAGATGGCATCGTAGAGAAATATAAAGCAAGATTTGTGGCTTGTGGCTTCTCCCAGAAAGAAGGAATAGATTATGAATAAACGTTTGCACCTGTAGCTAGATACACTTCCATCAGATCAGTACTTTCTCTGACTGTAGTAATGAAATGGAAGATAAACCTGATGGATGCCAAGAATACTTTCTTGAATGGTGTAGTGGAATAGGAAGTGTATGTGGAGCATCCACTCAGTTTTGAGACACATTATAGGGAAACTCATGTGTGTAAATTGAAGAAATATCTGTACGCTTTGAAACAGGAACCCATGACATGGTACGGCAGGATTCACAACTTCGTGACTGGATTAGGATTTACCAAGAGTAAAGAAGATTCCAACCTTTATTATAAGGTTGAGGAAGGAAACCCTTTGATACTCCTACTATATGTAGATGACTTGTTTGTAATAGGTGAGGATGGCTTGATTGCTAATACGAAGAGGAAGCTTGTTGCTGAGTTCAAGATGAAGGACTTGGGTATGATGCACTACTTTCTAGGCATGGAGGTGTGGTAGAATATAGATGGAATATCCCTGGGACAAGGGAAGTATGTAGTAGAGATCTTGAAGAGGTTCGGGATGATAAAATGCAAGGTCATGACCACACCTATGGCATCGAACCTAAAGCTATTGAGTGCTTTGTCAGATTCAGTTGATGCTACGATGCATCGTCAGATGATTGGGTCCTTGATGTACTGGACCAATACAAGACCATATATTTGCTTTGCTGTGAACACATTGAGCCAGTTCCTGAGAAATCCTAGACATGTTCACCTGATTGTTGTAAAGCATATTCTGAGGTACCTGAAGGGTACAGTTGATTAAGGGCTCAAGTATGGGGAGAATCAAAATATTAACCTAGAAGGCTATGTGGATTCGGATTGGGTAGGAAGTTCCATTTATAGGCAGAGCACTTCGGGGTGGTGCTTTAGTATGGGGTCAGGTGTGATCTCTTGGTTTAGTAGGAATAAATCCTATGTGGAACTGAGTACAACCAAAGCAGAGTCTGTCGCAGCTTGTTCAGCTATTTGTGAGGCAGTGTGGCTGAGGAAGCTACTATCTGATTTGTTTTATCTCCAGTTGGATGCTACTTGTATATATTGGGACAACCAAAGTTGTGTGAAGTTTTCAGAGAATCCAGTGTTTCATGACGAGTCGAAGCATACCGAGATCAAATATCTCTCTATCAAGGATATGGTGCAGAGAGGAGCAGTGAAGCTCTAGTATGTTGTGATGGACAAGAAGATAGCTGATGTGTTTACCAAGCCTGTAGCTAGAGTGAAGTTTGAGTACTTTAGGGAGAAGCCGGGTGTTGTCCAGGTCAAGGTTCATTTCAATGGGAAGTGATGAGTCCGTGTGCCCTTTTAACATGGTGGTAGGATTGGTTCCTCCCATTGTTAGATGTAAGTGCAGAGCCCTTCTGACATGGTGGTAGGATTGGTTCCTCCCATGGTCAGATGTAAGTGAATATCCCTTCTGACATGGGGGTAGGATTAGTTCCTCTCATGGTCAGATGTAAGTGCAAAGCCCTTTTGACGTGGTCATAGGATTGGTTCCTCCCATGGTCAAATGTAAGTTCAGAGCCTTTCTGACATGGTGGAAGTTTGGGCCTCCCATGGCCAGATGTAAGCGCATATCCTTTCCTTGGATGGTATATGGTGTGTCCTACCATGCCGCTGGATGTAAGTGCAGAGCCTTTCCTTGGATGGTAGACGGTGTGTCCTACCATGCCGATGGATCTAAGTGTATATCCTTTCCTCGGATGGTATATGGTGTGTCCTACCATGCCGTTGGATGTAAGTGCAGAGCCTTTCCTCATATGGTAGATGGTGTGTCCTACCATGGTAGTGGATATAAGTGCAGAGCCTTTCCTTAGATGGTAGATGGTGTGTCCTACCATGCTGGTGGATGTAAGTGTTGGGAATTTCCTCGGATGGTAGATGGTGTGTCCTACCATGCCAATAGATGTAAGTGCTGGGCCTTTATGACATGGTGACAGGATGGGATTCCCATGGTCAGATGTGAGTGCTGGGTGTGCCTTTCTAACTGGATGATGGATGTGTTCCTCTCATGGTCAGATATAAGTTCTGGGCGGGCCTTTATGAGGGAACACTTAGGGGTTTGTACTAATTTTGATAATCCACTAGCTGCACCCACAGATAAGCCAACTCGAAAGGGTCTTAGGCACCATCAGTTTCACCACACAAAAGGCTGATAAATATCATTTGAGAAGTAATCTACTGAGTGATGAAGTTTCCCCAGCTCCCTCTAAATGACATCTCCAGGATCAAGAAGCTATGTATCCATGTGTTGCAGAGGATGAAACTGCTTTAGTGGAGCTAGTGGAAATTGGTGTGACGGGAGAGGATGATGCATACAATATTTCTGTAGATGAAAAATCTTATACTAAATGCTTTGATAATGACAAGAATTAAGTTAAGGGAAATGAGGAATGTGTCAAAGTAGACACATTGATCCAAAAAGAAGCAACATAAATAGGAGGTAGTAAGAAACCCGTGGTGTCTTCATATTCATATCAATCCTTGATAAGGTTTTCTTCAAAACGTGCTAAATGGGTAGAGGAGAAGTAGATGGATCCATGGTTTGAAGATTCAATTTTCTCTAAGCATATGTATTAAATGGCATCTTTGAGATAAGGATGAGAGGAGTATACATGATAAAATGTCTACTGAATCATCGACTAATCCAAAAATGGAAGAAAAACATCTACAGAGATTGACTACACCAGTAATACCTTCTCCAAAGAAGCAAGATGTTTCAATTTAGCTTCAAGGAAAATCAATTCAATTAGCACACCTCCTATCAAGGCTTATGTTGCGCAAAAGGGTGAGGCTGAGAAATATGAATACAATTCAAAGGGCATCAGGTTGAAGAAATATTGTGTGAACCCAAGAAAGAAAAATGGAAGAATCCTTAAGAAATATCATGGATGGTTTGGCTCAGAGAAGTTTAGCCAAGGGAAATTAGCTAAGCAGTTGTCTGTTTGCAAGCATGAGCAAGTTTCCCCTATAAAATATAGCACTGAACCTTCATCAGAAAAGGTGATAGGTTCATCAAATTTTAAGGTGAAGATAAACGGTACTGCATTAATGAAATTGGATGGTGTGTCACTATCTACATAGTTTCATTTAGAAAAAGCAAACAAGCTTAGAAAAGTGTAAGTCTTATATTAATTCAGTTGCGTTTCAAATTACAGTTTTTTTCCTTTTGTTGTTATATTTAGATGCCCACTTATTAATGTTCATATTGTCCTTCCTTTGTTGTTCTTATCATTTTGGCTTACGTTACAGGTATGATGCTGCGAAATAAGTAAAATTCAAAACTATGTCAAATGATTTTGACATTGTTACCCCATCTACATCTATGAAGCATATTATAGCAGCTGCACAAGCTAAGAGAGAACAAGCACATTCTGCATATTTTCCACATTCTGTTTAAATTGAAGAAACTGAGAATCCTATTCTGTTTATTTACAGTCCTTCACCAATCCGACGGAGTAGTTCAGATCACAGTTCACCACTCCAACTTCACTTAGATGGTGAGGCAATTGAGGATACAAAGGATTTCATTTCCCATACAGAATCAAGAAGTCCCAGAGTTAATGTGCAGCAGTGGGGCCTACCAAATACGATGGATCTGGAATCAAGTGAAGAAGGTAAAATAAGCTCAGAGAGAAAATCAGTTGGAGGAACCCTTAGTGGGGATACAGAAGTAGTAATTGATAGAGACACTTTTGAAGGAATGCTATAGATGCTATCAAGGACAAAGGAAACTATTGGCAACGCATTGCGCCATGATATTGAATGTGCAAAATATATCCTTGCTGGTGAGGTAAGCTTGATCGATATCTATTATTTTCCAGTATGGTAAAAAGAAACTCATTTTATTTTTTCTTACTGTGGTTTTTTTACTTTTGGAAAATTAATGATGAAAATTGTCAAGGATTAGAGTGAAGAATGAATATATTGCATGTGGATAATTATTGCATTCATAGTGACTTATGAGAATCCTATACATTGGGTATTTTTTCCTGCATTCACTCATTTGTCAATGTATTTTTAGTTAGAACTTGAAACCTCTTACATATAAATATGGATACTATATCACAAGAACAAACTAGTGTCTTCAGCTAGATGCATAGTATCCCTTCCATTCTCTACTCCCCAATGATCTCTTATTGGCCACGGGATTTACCTATCCTCCTTGGAATTGATTGTCTTCGATTGAATGAGCATACCAATATATAGAAAGGCTTCAGGATTACACTCACATTCTAATATCTATACAATGTTTTTTCTGAACTACTCTATAATATTCTGCACGATGACTTGCATTGATTTAGAGGCCAAAGGAGAATTCCTCTGGATGATAGATCTCATTTTCCTCTTGCTCAAATTATGTCCTTTTTTGTCGAAATATTTTTTCAAGCTTCCGTTCTTTTTGTTTGTTTATGTGTGAGGACCTTTTGTTTTGATCTTGTTAATAAATTGGGCTAGAGGCTTGAGTTAGATTAGGTTTTTAGCTTGATTATTGGGATGGTTTGGTTAAATTGGGGCTAGTAGATTGCTAAGGGTCTATTTTTATTTAGGTAATAATGAAGATGGTAGTGGGGATTTTCATCCGTCCTCTATATGATGGTGCTTCTGATATAATTTTGAGACATACCCTCACATTTGCAAATCTCTGGACTATTAGGAATGGAGGAAACTTAGTCCCATCCTGAGTTTTCCCTAAATTTTTTTACTAAGAGAAGCTAGGTGCATTCTACTGTGCAACATTGGAGAGATTGTAATGTTAGACGACTCTTAGGAGTTTTAGAGGGGAGATAGAGATCACACCCTCTTGTTAGCATTGTGAGTGGTATTGTTTTGACGGGGTCATGTAGGTGCCATGACAATAGCCAATGCTATCGATGTGCTAGTAGTTGGTGCGATGGAGGTTGATTTTTTTTTGATTTGAGCGGTTTGGGATATTGCATCCTTGTTGATCTCATCTTTAAACCAAATTGTCACGTCCACCTTTGTTTCATGTGTATATAGGAATTGGAAGTTATCCATTGTAGTGTGGCAAAAATGAGCAACTTTTTCTCTAGGAAATAGTTTGCCTTAAAAAATCTATTTTTTTCCTATTTTTGATATTTTTTTCCTCCTTCTAAAAAGTCATGATTTTTTCATAAAATTATGTTGTGTCAAATTATACTTATCATCCTAGTTCAACTATGTCATTTTCAAAGCATAGCAGTGAGCTTGAATTCCCATAAATAGTCTTCATTGTTTCTACAATAATTACCTTTCAAAGTGTTAATGAAGTTATAAATATCTGGCGGCAGTTGGGTGAAACATTTGGGTAAAATTATGCTCATGGTATGCTTCTTTTAATGCTGTCATTGATACTTATATTTTTCCCTATATTTTCTTGGAACAGGTCAAAGAATACCTCATCTGTTGGATGCCAAACCTGCTGCTCCAAATCATCCATACTACTGGTTGTCGTTACCATCTTTCAGGGTTGCTACTATAGGCTTCAAATAAGGCTTATACAATGGTGGTTTTCTTCCAAAGTTCCTTGTAGAACTAAGCAGAATGATATTAAACCCTCCCAAAAATCAGTTCCCCTTATCCACACATGGATGAACAGACCTAAAACATTTGCTACCATAGAACTCTGAAATAATGATTTCCTTCCATCATGTTGTTCCTACAAATCTCTGTTGGTGAAGTAATTGTTTCTGGAAACATAACTATTAGTCCATTTCTAAGAAGTCATATTAGTGCCTAGCTCAATCCATATCCTCAGTAGAAAAGAAATCTCTAAATCAGTAGTGTCCTGATCGCTAGACCCATCTCTATTCTTCTATTAAATGTATGTCTCAGAATGTTTGAGGATGGCATTACACGAACATATTTCTTTCTTAGGATAAATTCTTAGCTCTCAACCTTTTGCACAATATTTAGTTCTCAGGTCTATGTTATTTTCTCAAGGAGACTAGTGAAAAATGCTTGCAAAGTTTGCATTTCTTAGAGATAGTCTCCTACAAGAATCCTTTATGGCTGGTGAAAACACCTATTGGATTGATTCCCTTTTTCATGTGCAACCAATGCAATACATTCAATACATCAGTATCCAAACACAGAAGAATCCATATTCTAGGGCATCATCAACATCATCAAGAATTGAAGGCATCATCGAAAAGGAAAGCATCAATCCCAACCATCCAAATATCCTATTGAGATGCAACCTATGCGATAAAAATCACAAGTTGACAGCCTTGCAAAATGGGGGGTGACACTATCCACCTCTAGACGCTTACTCTTTATTCTATATTATTGGCCTCATAAGGATTGGCTAACCCCAACGCACTAGCATCAATATTGCATATATTCATCTTTGAGATGGGTGTGTGCCCTAGTCTATAACAATGTATCTAGTGGGGGAGAACCGAAAGATCAAACAAGTCCCTTTCCTTCATGATGGGTGCAAGTAAAAATGGTTGCATTTGGTAATGGATATTAAAAGACTCTTCAAAACAAAAGCTCAAAACTTTAACTTCTTGCAAATAAGAGATATTTCATTTATGAAACAAGGTCCCAACCTTAGTGACCATAACGTTTTGGTAAGGTTCACTGCACCCTTGTAGATTCTATAATGCTACTTCCATTGGGGTTGGACTAGGTATGGAATCAACATTACGAATATAAACATTATCACTTAATTTTGGTAAACATTGAGGAATTCAAAGTTAATATGATTTGAAGAACAATAGCAAAGTAGTTGTGCATCGACTCTTGGGGTTTGCTAACTCTTGGAACTTGGGAGTTTTAGAGGGGAGACAGACAGAACACCCTCTTGTTACCATTGCGAGTGGTATTGTTTTGAGGGAGTCATGTAGGTGCCTTAACAATAACCAATGTTGTCGATGTGCAAGTATTTGGTGCGATGGAGGTTGAAGTTTTATTGATTTGAGTGCTTTGGGCTATTGAATCCTTGTTGATCTCCTCTTTAAACCCAATTGTCATGTCGACCTTTGGTTCATGTGAGTATAGGAATTGGATTTATCCATTGCAGTGTAGGAAAATTGGGAAACTTTTTCTCTAGAAAAGAGATTGCCTTAAGAAAATCTTGTTTTTTTTTCCTATTTTTGATATATTTTTCTTTCTTCTAAAAGGTCAAGATTTTTTCAGAAAATTTTGTTGTCTAAAATTATACTTATCAGCAAGGTTCAACTATGTCATTTTCAAATCATATCAATGAGATTGAAGTCGCAAAAATATTCTTCATTGTGGATACAATAATTACCTTTCAAAGTGTTGATGAAGTTATAAATATCTGGCGGCAGTTGGGTGAAACATTTGTGTAAGTTAAGCTCATGGTGTGCTCATTTTAATTCTTTAATTGATGCTTATATTTTACCCTAGATTTTATGGGAACAGGTCCAAGAATACCTCATCTACTAGATGCCAAACCTGCTACTCCAAATCGTCCCTACTGCTGGTTGTCGTTACCATCTTTCAGAGCTGCTACTATAGGCTACAAATAAGGCTTATACAATGGTGGTTTTCTTCCAAAGTTCCTTGTAGAGCTGAGGAGAATGATATTAAACGCTCCTAGAAATCAATTCCCCTTATGCACACATGGAAAAACATACCCAAAACATTTGCTGCCATAGATATCTGAAATAATGATTGCCTTCCATCATGTTGTTCCTACATATATCTGTTGGTGAAGTAATTTTTTCTGGAAGCATAACTATTAGTCCATTTTTGAGAAGTCATATTAGTGCCTAGCTCAATCCATATCCTCAGCAGAAAATAAATCTGTAAATCAGCAGTGTCATGATTGCTAGTCCCATATTTGTTCTTCTATTAAATGTATGTATCAAAATGTTTGAGGATGGAATTACATCAACGTATTTCTTTCTTAAGATAAATTCTTATCTCTCAACTTTCTACACAATATTTAGTTCTTAGGTCTATGTTATTTTCTCAAGGAAACTGGTGAAAAATGCTTGAAAAGTTTACATTTCTTAGAGATAGTCTCCTACATGAATACTTTATAGATGATGAAAACACCTATTGGACCGATTCCCTTTTTCATGTGCAACCTTTGCAATACATTCAATACATCAATATCCAAACACAGAAGAATCCATATTCTAGGGTATCATCAACAACATCAAAACCTGAAGTCATCATCAGAAAGGCAAGCATGAATCCCAACCATCAAAATATCCGATTGGGATGCAACCCATGCGATAAAAATCACAAGTTGACAACCCTGCAAAATGGGGGGGGGACAGTATCCACCTCTAGAAGTTTACACTTTCCTCTATATTATTGGCCTCATAAAGATTGGCTAACCCTAACAAACTGCCATCAAGATTGCATATATTCATCTTTGAGATGGGTCTCTTCCCTAGTCTATAACAATGTATCTAGCGGGGGGGGGAACTGAAAGATGAAACAAATCCCTTTTTTTCATGATGGGTGCAAGTAAAAATGGTTGCATTTGGTAATGGATATTGAGAGACTCTTCAAAATAAAAGCTCAAAACTTTAACTTCTTGCAAATAAGATATATTCAATGCACCCTTGTAGATTCCATAATGCTACTTTAATTGGGGTTGGAGTAGGGATGGAATCAACATTACCCATATAAACATTATCACTTAATTTTCATAAACATTGAGGAATTCAAAGTTAATATGATTTGAAGAACAATAGCAAAGTAGTTGTTCATCGACTCTTGGGGTTAGCTAACTCTTGGGATTTTTAGAGGGGAGATAGAGAGCACACCCTCTTGTTACCATTATGAGTGGTATTTTTTGAGGGGTTCATGTAAGTTCCTTGACAATAGCCAATGATGTCGATGTGCTAGTAGTTGGTGCGATGGAGGTTGAATTTTTATTGATTTGAACACTTTGGGATATTTCATCCTTGCCGATCTCCCGTTTAAACCAAATTTTCATGTCCACCTTTGGTTCATGTGTGTATAGGAATTGGAACTTATCCATTGAAGTGTAGGAAAAATGGGAAACTTTTGCTCTAGCAAAGAGATCGCCTTAAATTTTTTTTTTGTTTTTTTTCCAATTTTTGATTTTTTTTTCTTCCTTCTAAAAGGTCATGATTGTTTCATCAAATTTTGTTGTGTAAAATTATACTTATAATCCCAATTCAACTATGTAATTTTCAAATCGTAGTAGTGATGAATTCCCATAACGATTCTTCATTGTTGCTACAATAATTTCCTTTCAAAGTGTTAATGAAGTTATAAATATCTGGCAGAAGTTGGGTGAAAAATTTGGGTAAATTTATGCTCATGGTGTGCTTGTTATAACGCTATCATTGATGCTTACATTTTTCACTATATTTTCCTGGAACATATCCAAGAATACCTCAACTGTTGGATGCCAAACCCATTGCTCCAAATCATCCGTACTACTAGATATCGTTACCATTTTTCAGGTCTGCTACTATGGGATGCAAATAAGGTTTATACAATGGTGGTTTTCTTCCAAATTTCATTGTAGAAGTAAGCATAATGATGTTAAACCCTCCCAAAAATCAATTCCCCTTATGCACACATGGACAAACAAACCCAAAACATTTGCTACCATATATATTTGAAATAATGATTTCCTGCCATGATGTTGTTCCTAAAGATCTCTCTTGGTGAAGTAATTGTTTCTGGACAAATAACTATTAGTGCATTTCTGAGAAGTCATATTAGTTCCCAGCTCAATCCATATCCTCGGTAGAAAATAAATATCTAAATCAGCAATGTCCTGATGGCTAGGACCATCTCTGTTCTTCTTCTAAATGTATGTCTCAGAATATTTGAGGCTATCATTTCACCAACATATTTCTTAATTAGGATAAATTCTTAGCTCTCAACCTTCTGCACAATATTTAGTTCTCATATCTATGTTATTTTCTCAAGGAGACTAGTGAAAAATGCTTGCAAATTTTTATTTTCTTAGAGATAGTCTCCTACAGGAATCCTTTATGGATGATGGAAACACCTATTAGACTAATTCCTTTTTTCATGTGAAACAACTGCAATACATTTGATACATCAGTATCCAAACATAGAAGAATCCATATTCTAGGGCATCATCAACATCATCAAGAGCTGAAGGAATCATCAGAAAGGAATGCATCAATCCCAACCATCCAAATATCCTATTGAGATGCAACCCATTCGTTAAAAATCACAAGTTGACAGCCCTGCAAAAGGGGGGGTGACACTATCCACCTCTAGAAGTTTACTCTTTCTTCTATATTATTGGCCTCATAAAGATTGGCTAACCCCAACAAACTACCATCAAGATTGCAGATATTCATCTCTAAGATGGGTCTGTTCCCTAGTATATAACAATGTATCTAGTGGGGGAGAACCGAAAGCTGCAACAACCCCCTTTCCTTCATGATGGGTGCAAGTAAAAATGGTTGCATTTGGTAATGGATATTGAGAGAATCTTCAAAACAAAAGCTCAAAACTTTAACTTCTTGCAAATAAGAGATATTTAATTTATGAAACAAAGTCCCAACCTTAATGACCATAACATTCTGGTAAGGTTCAGTGCACCCTTGTAGATTCCATAATGCTACTTTCATTGGGCTTGGAGTAGGGATGGAATCAACATTACCCATATAAAAATTATCACTTAATTTGGGTAATCATTGAGGAATTCAAAGTTAATATGATTTGAAGAACAATAGAAAAGTTGTTTTCCATTGACCCTTGGGGTTAGCTGACTCTTGGGAGTTTTAGAGGGGAGATAGATAGGACACCCTCTTGTTACCCTTATGATTGGTATTGTCTTGAGGGGGTCATGTAGTTTCCTTGACAATAGCCAATGTTGTAAATGTGATAGTATTTGGTGCGATGGAGGTTGAATTTTTATTGATTTGAGCGCTTTGGGCTATTGCAGCCTTGTTGATCTCCTCTTTAAACCAAATTTTCATGTCCACCTTTGGTTCATGTTTGTATAGGAATTGGAAACTATCCATTGTAGTGTACGAAAAATAGGAAACTTTTTCTCTAGCAAATATATTGCCTTAAAAAAATGTTTGTTTTCCTATTTTTGATATTTTTTTTCTTCATTCTAAAAGGTCATGATTTATTCATATAATTTTGTTGTGTAAAATTATACTTAACAGCCCAGTTTAACTATGTCATTTTCAAAGCATAACAGTGAGCTTGAATTCCCATAAAGAGTCTCCATTGTTGCTACAATAATTACCTTTCAAAGTGTTGTTGAACTTATAAATATCTCGTGGCAGTTGGGTAAAACATTTGGGTAAAGTTATGCTCATGGTTTCCTTGTTTTAATGCTTTCATTGATGCTTATATTTTTCCCTAGATTTTCCTGGAATAGGTCCAAGAATACCTCATATGTTGGATGCCAAACCTGCTGCTCCAAATCATCCCTACTGCTAGCTATCGTTACCATCTTTCAGGGCTTCTACTGTAGGATGCAAATAAGGCTTATACAATGGTGGTTTTCTTCCAAAATTCCTTGTAGAAGTAAGCAGAATGATATAAAACCCTCCTAGAAATCAATTCCTATTATGCACTTATGGATGAACAGACCCAAAACATTTGTTGCAATAGATGTTTGAAATAATGATTTCCTTCCATGATGTTGTTCCTTTGGATCTCTGTTGGTGAAGTAATTGTTTCTGGAAACATAACTATTAGTCCATTTCTGAAAAATCATATTAGTTCCTAGCTCAATCCATATGCTCGGCAGAAAAGAAATCTCTAAATCAGTAGTGTCCTGATGGATAGGCCCATCTCTATTCTTCTATTAAATGTATGTCTCAGAATGTTTGAGGCTGGCATTACACCAACATATTTCTTTCTTAGGATAAATTCTTAGCTCTCAACCTTCTGCACAATATTTAGTTCTACGGTCTATGTTATTTTATCAAGGAGACTGGTGAAAAATGATTGCAAATTTTGCTTTTCATAGAGATAGTCTCCTACGTGAATATTTTATGGCTGATGAAAACACCTATTGGATTGATTCCTTTTTTCATGTGCAACCACTGCAATACATTCAATGCATCAATAGCCAAACACAAAAGAATCCATATTCTAGGGAATCATCAACATCATCAAGAACTGAAGGCGTCATAAAAAAGGCAAGAATCAATCCCAACCATCCAAATATCCTATTGAGATGCAACCCATGCGATAAAAATCACAAGTTTGCAGCCTTGCAAAATGGGGGGTGTTGTAAAGGAAAGTATTCTATGGCTAGGGTTTAAGAGGCCATCAACGTACTGGGGTTGAAAGGTGGATGCAAATGGTTCTGCAAGTATATATAAGCAAGTTTCAGAGATTGGAATGGTTCATACCTTAGCCAAACGAAAGTTGATCCAAGTAGCCCTTCAATCCTCTTCTTGCTCCTCTTGCTCCTCTTGCTCCAAGAGACCTGCAAAATGAATTATACCTTCCTCAAACCAACATGACTGCATATAAAGCAATGTTAATCAAATAAACATGAAATAATGATCTGACTAACATCATCATATGATCATAAACAGAGATTCAATCACACATTGAACAATGATTTGGGAAGAAGAAGGACATCACATCTTTATTAATCTTGAAAAAAAGTAAAAATATACCTTCTCTTCAAGTTTGGCACCTCACAAAACCTTGATATGGATCTGCTGCTTCTATTCTCCAAAGAACTCAGCCTCCAAGCTCTGCAACACTAAGGGAAGACCTCCAGGGCAAAGGTGTAGGCAAAGAGAGTCCCGATTCCTCCAGCATAACAATGCATAAATTCCAAGTCCCCTTTCATGGACCTCCCTACCTCTATTTATATGATGAAAAAGAGTTAGGGGCGAAGCCAAAGTGGTTACAACTGAAGGAGTCAGTTGTATAACTACCCAAACTAACTCAAAAGGCGTGTTTTTATGTTTTAATGTTGAGAAATAGATACGCGGGTATGTAGTAGAGCAACCTGCGTATGATACGTGACATAGTATAAAGAAAACCTGCACATATATGCATACGCTACTTGTAAAACACGAGACTCGCATATGATACGCGACTATGCCTTAAGGAGAGTCGCGTATACACAAAAAAACACATTTTAAGGGTATTTATGGGCCTTTTCAGACTTTGGTGTCTTCTAAAACGTTTTAGCTAACTAAAATACCTTTCCAACGGCGCAGAAATGAGGTCAAACAGAGTTACAGAACTCAATATATGGTCCCTCCAAGATAGGTGTTTTTTTCAGTGACTTTCATGAAGTGCCGACATGCGACGAAATCGTGGGAAAGTGGTCACAGGAAGAGATGTGTCATTTTGAGCTATAAAAAATGCCCCCTAATGTGTGAGGTTAGAGGGGAAGATGATAGCTGAAATACATTATAAAGGAAACAGCTAAGTATGGAGAGAGCAGAGAAACCAAGATCGAAAGGCTCGAGTGAAAGTACCTGAAAGAGAGATAAATGTCAGAAAAATTGATCTCTGGAACATACACGTCCATATACAAAACATCGCCATAAAGATACAGGCGGATCCAACATATGTATAACTGATGAAACTATCATGGTCGCTCAATATGCAAAAAGGCGCCATATCAAATCTAAAGGAGCCATGGCCACAAATGAACAAGGTGGATCCATGCTCAACAATCGATCATAGCCACAAAAATACAAGGTGGATCTATGTCTCAGAAAAATGTCATATAAAGATAACAAGGTCTTGCGCAACTTGGGCAATAGCAAAAATGACAATGCTACTGTTGGCCCCAAGGTCTTCAATCCAAACCGCCCAAAAAAAGGTACGAATCCTAACCATGTGAATAAAGGAGCTGAAGTCGAACATGGAGGAAACCGTTTGATTACCGGTCAATAATGAAAAACTGTTAACAAACGCGAGGGAAACCACCATTAATGAAAATGGTCCCCAAGGTACCTAGTACATTCTAACAAGTGTGATTACAAGGAGTTGAAGTCGAACACTTGAAGAATCCATCGAGTAGGAGACATTAAGGTATCCCCACTACCCAATAGCGAGGGAAATTGCCATTGAGGACAACAATTCCCAAGGTACTGTCATAAAACTCTAAATATCGTTCCCAGAGCAAGAGGTGTTGCAGTCGATAGGAAGAGATCCGTTGTAAGGAAGGCATTAAGGCATCCTTCATCATCCAACACGAGGTAAGTCAAAGACTATTTGGATCTGGAATTGGTACTGAATTTCACAAAAAGGACCACTGAAGACATGATGTAATGAACTGATACCAGGGAATGGCCGACACAAAATGTCAAGGCAACTGCAGAATGGCCGAAAAAGGTTTAATCCTTGAATAGTGAGCATGGCACAAAAGTGACTTAGGAAGCTTTTAACACAAAATAGGACCAATGAAACAAATCTACAACGTAGGAGACATTGACAGATTCCCCATATAATTGGAAAAAAGACCAACTGGAGGAGTAAGAAACTCTGAATCAGGATAAGGTCAAAAGACTAGGACCCAACTATTGAAAGACTCAAAACTGGTGCTTTGTTCAAGGAAACAAGACTTGCTGCCATGATGTAAAAAGACATGGAAATAAACCTTCCCCTTCCCTTCTTTATTGTAAAGGTTTAACGAGTCCAAGAAAGCAAACTCAAGACCATCTTCATTTTTTGACAAGCTCGAAGAAAAGAAAGAAGAATACTTGATAAGGCACTAATTCGTGGATTTTACGAGCCCGAACTAGTACATGCTCGACGGTGTTTTCATAGTTTAGAGAGTCTGAAAACTCCAAAGAAGACTCC
>LPNX010277835.1:420105-450105 GCA_001517045.1 Pseudotsuga menziesii
AAAAATGATACAAGGCTAGGTGGCAATGAGAACAAAGATGAGGGCTTATACAATGAGCTAAAAGCGTGGAAGCCGGCATCAAGCTCATAAGCGCGAGCAGGGCACATGCAAATGCAATTACAGCTTGAACAACAAGGTGAGGCCCATAAGCAGTTGTGAATCCAACTAATAATCTTGTCTCCAAGAAACAACAACATCAGAAGAAACGATCCGATGCGGGTCACTTTGGCAGAAACACTTGTGACTTTTCTATCTTCTACAAAAGGAAAGTCAAGGCAGAATCAACCGAAGAAGATTCTATAGGACCAAGGCTCGAGGGTTTATAATCAATAAGATCAACCTCAGAAGAGAAGCAAAAATCAACAAGGGAGATAGAGTCTACAGGAACAAACTCAATATCACAGGTGCTGAGAAATTCATAAGAAAAAATCAAACTCATCAGGATCATTGACTTGCTTTTCAAATGAAGAATCAAAAGACTCAACAAAAACCAACATAAGAAAAATGGAAGGCTTACTAAGAAAATCAGGGTTAGACTTAATCACAACTGAAAAATAAGGTCAGACTGTATCAAAGACTCCAGGAAGACTTCATCCGAAAGGAGGAAATCATCCGAGATATGACACATATCTGAACTTTCAAATGGATGGACAGAGTGGAGAGAAGGCTCTACAATCTGTATAGGATGACTCACCCGATCAACTGCTGGGACCAAGTCCCGAGAAGGTAAGCATGAAAACAGAGGCAGCCTCTCAGTAGCAATTGAACACAAATGACAAGAAGCCACATAATTCACCTATGGCGGGGTAGTGTCTACAGAAACACTGGGAATCAACAAAGGAAAGACTTGGTCTCTAGTTGGGTCAGGATACGGATCAAGAAAATCCAACTGATCGATAGTGACAATTTCTTCGCCATGATTAAAGTACATCACACGAAAGAATGTTGACACCACAGCTTGCATGTCATAGACATAATCACATCCAAGGAGCATATTAAAGTCCAAGGGTTCTTCTATCACCATGAAGTCAACTAAGATGGTCTTCCCACCCAAAGTAACAGGAGTTTGAGCAAAAATTCCCAAGGCTACACAAGTTCTTCTATCAAACGCCAATAACTGACTAGCAGTTGACACAAGGCTGGGAGATCCCATACCTCGCCAAGCACGAGCAGACAAAATACTAACTGAGGCTCCTTCATCAACAATGCAACGAGCAATTGTATAGGGTTCAACTTTGACCTTTATCTGAAAAGGTGCATGGGAAGGAAGATGCGGCTCAACTAGGCTATCCCAATCAAAGGAAGCAATCCAAGAGATTGGTGGGGGTTGATCCGAAGCAAGTTTAGTTCCCCCTTGTTCAGTAAGATCTGAACTGGCAGTAAAGAAAATGTGACTAGTAGACACATCACTCTCCAAAGGAAGAGTGGGATTGATCGATACTGGAATCGATTCAACCGCTTGGTGAAAGTCACTCTCCGAAGGGAGAGTGGGATTGACCAAAGATGACATTGGTGCAATCACATTAGGAACACTCTCTGAAAGAAGAGTGGGATCGACCAAATCTGAGATTTGTTCGACCACTTGATCAACCAAAGGTTGAGTAGGATGCTGAGAAACTATAGGGTGTTCCTGAGAAGAAAATCCATGAGTCTTGGACCACACTCTTCGCACCTCTGGGATGGCAGGGCATAAATGAGTAAGGTGATCTCCATTGCATAGCACACAAGGGAACTTAAGATGATGCTTCGAACGACCAGTTTTCTCAACGGTATCAGCATGACTAGCAGTGGCTGACTGTTTTCTCTCAGCATGACCTACAGAGGGTGAGAGTTTGCCCCCAGCTTGAACTACAGAGGCTGGGTGACTGGTTCCAACCTCATTAAGAGAGGATGGCTGTTGAGAGACTCTAGAATGTTCAAAAACGGGATGACCATCAATCCAAACTCTTTGCACCTCCGCAATAGAAGGGCATTTATAAGTAAGGTGGTCTCCCTCACAAAGCTTACAAGGAAACTTGAGCTTGTGTTTTGAACGGGTATACTTGTCAAAAATGTCAACATGACTCGCAGTGGTTGACGGGTTGTCCTCAGCTTGAAACACAGAGGCTGAAAGACTGCCCCCAGCGTGCCTGGCAGAGGCTGAGAGACTAGGTCCAACTTGACCTGCAGAGGTTGGATGGGCACCATCAACATGCACAATAGAGGCTGAATGGTTAGAATAAACATGCTTTGCAGTAGTTGAGTGTGTGCCCCCAGCTTGAGCAATAGAGGCTGGGTGAACGGATCCAACGTGAACACCAGAGGTTGGATGGGGAGGTTCAACTTGAACACCAGAGGTTGAACGAGTGCACTCAACGTGAACACCAGAGGCTGAGTGACAGGATCCGACATGACCTGAAAAGGTTGGAAGGATCCCACCAGCTTGATCACCAGAGGCTGGATGGATAGCTCCAACATGAACAACAGAGGTTGGATAGGATGGTTCAACTTGAAAACCAGAGGTTGAACAGGAGCACTCAATGTGAACACCAGAGGTTGAATGACTAGATCCAACATGACCTGCAGAGGTTGGATGGGTGCCCCCAGCCTGAACAACCGAGGTTGGGTGGTGAGGTTCAACTTGACTTGAAGCGGTTGAACGGGTGCCCCCTTGCTTATGTGCTTTCTTCCTATTCCTCCTTCTTTTACTCCTTTTAGACTGCCGGTTACTAGTATCAGTACTTTCACCGCATGAGGTAGAAGGAGGAGGAGAACTAACTACAGGTGAAGGGGAGACAGTGTTTTGATGCCCTTGATATAAGGTTCTTACTTGAGAAGCATCAGGAGCATTTAGGACAGTTGGAGTGGAAAACAACCACACCGGTAGCCCTAGGGTGAATCCCGGAAGATTCAGGGTGGCCATCAAGGGAACACCAACATTCCCTGTGAGAGGAATAGGACAAGGAGCTCCCATCATGGGGATCTCTTGGTTGGTGTTCAAAGGGGTGTTAGCCATAGATTCAAAACAAGAGACAAAGTCTGAGGTTGATAAGCAACCAAAATTACAAATCAGACACCTAAAGGCCCACTAAGTACAGACAAACCACACAGCACTCACTAACAAGATCCTAGAGTCTCAAGCAATCTAAACAGGCTATAAAGATATACCTTCTAGAAGAAGGCTGATGAACAGTTACTTGGCGTCCTTGAGGGGTTCTTAGGCACAAGTGGAGGAATCACCCACCACCCTCCTGCACTTTCCACAAGGGTTACCTTCCAAGTCCGTCCGAGGTGAACCAGAAATAACCGTCCAGTTTACCTGTGTATGAGCCCTAAAAGACAAGAGACTAAAGGCTACCTTGATAATACCTACTGTCTGGGGGGACAGTCGCAAGCTGAACTCGTACGCATGGGCAGGGTAGCTGAACCCGAAATTCTTCCTAGACAGAATCCCCAGATGCGCAAAAGTCCCGGGTTACGTTTTGACAAGGATTCGGGGGGTTATCCCCTCTGTCCAAGCCTCCACGCGGCCTCGTGCTTAACTCCCGTTTGAGAGGAGCTTCCCAGATACAGTGGTAGAATCAAGGATTTACCTAGTGATAGGCCAACTACGTCTAAAATTTTAACACTTGTGGGGAGTTGAAACACCCTAACCCACAAGTCTAGCCTAAGCTAGTAGGTGTATGACCCTATAAAATAAAACTTTCTAATAATTTTTAAAATTATGTCGTTTATTTTATGGGCTGTTTCTACTCAGAAGGTAAATGGCATGAAACTGATGCGGTGTTTTGACTCAAGAAATGAAATGCAAAAAAGCAAATAGCTATTCTCTTTATATTTTCTTAATAACTTGAAAGCCAAAAAAGATCAAATCTTTTTATATTTTTTAATTTTTTTTCAAAAACAATGCTATGCTATGCAATCTAGACTAACAGCCTAATCTATATGCATATAAAGCAAACATGTTTTTGTCTTTTTCTTTTATAAAATGCAAAAGAAAAAATAGCCTATCAACTAAAGCAAGCAAATACTGAAATCAAAGGAGATAGACAACTACTTTATACGCTAAAAACAACCCTAGGTTTCCCTAAAGTTGAATATAAACGTCTTTTAAAAGGAAATCTTACAAAAGTAAACAAGCCAACACTTTGGAATGAAAAGACTAAGCATAAATACTGACATAAACAAAGGTCAAGAAGTCCCAAGTATCAATCTAAACCTACAAAGAAAGGCTGCTCAGTACCTTGTCCAACAAGGTCAAACCAAAGAAAGAAGTAGGGGGAAAAGCAAGAAATAAAAGTTCTTTTTTAATTTTCTTTTATAAGTGCAAAAGAAAAACTACCTACAAAGCAAAGCATGCAGATAAAAAGAACAAAGAAAAAGGAACTTTGCTATGCAACCACCCAACAAACTCTAGAAAGAACTAAAGTCAGCATAAACTTTACTTGGGAGGAAGGCTTGTATAAGAGACAAGTCAACAACTTTGGCAAGGTAAATTAAAGCAACAAAAGAAGGAGGAAAACAATACCCACAAGCTTCTGAAATAAAACAAAGGCCACTAACAGAGGCTTATCAGAAACATAAGCCAAAAAACAAACCAAGCAAAGGAGACAGGTGAAAGAGCAAAGAGAAAATCCTAATGCTATAAAGGGGCTCACCACATAGATAAAGAACAACAAACAGAATGACACAAACTCCCTGGATTCATGCACCCACAGAAGACCTTAACAGACCTACCATGCACTAAGAAGTGCACTGTGCTTTGAGCAAACTTGGATCTAATAAAGAAGACAAGCGAGAATTCCTCCAAGCAAAAAGACTCAAAGGCTTTTGAAAAAGTAGGTAGGGTGACCACCAACAGTCTTCAGACAAGCTACGCAACATTCATAAAGAGAAACCACTCACAAACAGGGATTACCTGAAGAAGGGAACAAGCAAAAACTGACTTAAAAAATCCTAACTTCCAGGTATATACGCAACTGTCTATAAGGGCAGGTCGCGAATGATACGCGACTGTTCAGTAGAACAACCCGCGCATGCAAACTTGTATGTGCGACTGTCCAGAAGGACAACCCATGCATAGGTGTAAAAATCACACATAAAGGTAGAAAAAATGCCTTAGGAAGGCAGGGGAGAGGGTGCAATCAGACTTAAAAATGTTCTTAAGTGGCAAGAAGGACCTGAAACAATGAAAAAGCTGAAATAAATCAAGAGAAAAACCCCAAACAGACAAGGCTAGTCCCCAGCGGAGTCGCTAGTTCTGTTGTAAAGGAAAGTATCCTATGGCTAGGATTTAAGAGGCCATCAA
Source organism: Pseudotsuga menziesii (assembly GCA_001517045.1). Lineage (NCBI taxonomy): Eukaryota > Viridiplantae > Streptophyta > Pinopsida > Pinales > Pinaceae > Pseudotsuga > Pseudotsuga menziesii. The sequence goes on from LPNX010277835.1 coordinate 425,393, forward strand.
CGTACTGGGGTTGAAAGAGAGATGCACAATGTTCAGCAAGCATATAACAGCAAGTTTCAGAGATGAGAAAGGTCCACACCTGAATAACTGAAGGATGGTCCAAGCTTTCTCTTCAATCCTCTTCTTGCTCCTCTCGCTCCAAGAGACCTGCAAAACAAGTTATACCTTCCTCAAACCATTATGACCACATATAAGACAGTGATAATCAAATAAATATGAAACAATGATCTGAATAACATTATAATATGATCATAAACATAAATTCAATCACACATTGAACAATGATTTGGGAATAAGAAGGACATCACATCTTTATCAATCTTGAAAACAAGTACAAATATACCTTCTCTTCAAGTTTGGCACCTCACGAAACCTTGATCTGGATCTGTTGCTTCTCTTCTCCAAAGAACTCAGCCTCCAAGCTCTGCAACACTAAGGGAAGACCTCTGGGAAAAGGTGCAGGCAAAGAGAGTCCCGATTCCTCCAGCATAACAATGCATAAATTCCAAGTCCCCTTTCATGGACCTCCCTACCTCTATTTATATGATGAAAAAGAGTTAGGGGCGAAGCCAAAGTGGTTACAACTGAAGGAGTCAATTGTATAACTACCCAAACTAACTCAAAAGGCGTGTTTTTATGTTTTAATGTTGAGAAACAGATACGCGGGTCTATAGTAGAGCAACCTACGTATGATACGCGACATAGTATAAAGAAAACCCGCGCATATATGCATACATGACTTGTAAAACATGAGACTCGCGTATGATACGCGACTATGCCTTAAGGACAGTCATGTATACACAAAAAACACATTTTAAGGGTATTTCTGGGCATTTTCAGACTTTGGTGTCTTCTGGAAAGTTTTAGCTAGCTGAAACACCTTTCGAACGGCGTAGAAATGAGGTCAAAAGGAGTTACAGAACTCAAGATATGGGTCCTCCAAGATAGGTGTTTTTCAGTGACTTTCAGTGACTTTCATGAAGTGCCGACATGCGACGAAATCGTGGGAAAGTGGTCACAGGAAGAGATGTGTCATTTTGAGCTATAACAGGGGGTGACACTATCCACCTCTAGAAGCTTACTGTTTCTTCTAAATCATTGGTGTCATAAAGATTTACTAACCCCAATAGACTATCATCAAGAGTGCATATATTCATCTCTGAGATGGGTCTGTTCCCTAGTCTATAACAATGTATCTAGTGGGGAGAAGCGAAAGTTGCAACAAATCCCTTTCCTTCATGATGGGTGCAAGAAAAAATGGTTGCATTTGGTAATGGATATTGAAAGACTCTTCAAAACAAAATTTCAAAACTTTAACTTCTTGCAAATAAGAGATATTTAATTTATGAAACAATGTCCCAACCTTAATGACCATAACATTTTGGTAAGGTTCAGTGCACCCTTGTAGATTCCATAATGCTACTTTCATTAGGGTTGGAGTAGGGATGGAATCAACATCACCCATATAAACATTATCACTTAATTTTGGTAAACATTGAGGAATTCAAAGTTAATATGATTTGAAAAACAATAGCAAAGTAGTTGTGGATCGACTGTTGGGGTTGGTTGACTCTTGGGAGCTTTAGAGGGGAGATAGAGAGCACACCGTCTTGTTACTGTTACGAGTGGTATTGTTTTGAGGGGGTCATGTAGGTTCCTTGACAATAGGCAATGTTGTCGATGTGCTATTAGTTGGTGCGATGGAGGTTGATGTTTTATTGATTTGAGCACTTTGGGATATTGCATCCTTGTTGATCTCCTCTTTAAACCAAATTTTCATGTCCACATTTGGTTCATGTTTGTATAGGAATTGGAAACTATCCATTGTAGTGTAGGAAAAATAGGAAACTTTTTCTCTAGCAAAGATATTGCCTTAAAAAAATGTTTGTTTTCCTATTTTTGATATTTTTTTTCTTCCTTCTTAAAAGTCATGATTTATTCATAAAATTTTGTTGTGTAAAATTATACTTAATAGCCTAGTTCAACTATGTCATTTTCAAAGCATAACAGTGAGCTTGAATTCCCATAAAGAGTCTCCATTGTTGCTACAATAATTACCTTTCAAGGTGTTGTCCAGCTTATAAATATTTGGCGACAGTTGGATGAAACATTTGGGTAAACTTATTCTCATGGTTTCCTTGTTTTAATGCTTTCATTGATGCTTATATTTCTCCCTAGATTTTCCTGGAATAGGTCCAAGAATACCTCATATGTTGGATTGCAAACCTGTTGCTCCAAATCATCCCTACTGCTAGCTGTCGTTACCATCTTTCAGGGCTTCTACTATAGGCTGCAAATAAGGCTTATACAATGGTGGTTTTCTTCCAAAATTCCTTGTATAAGTAAGCAGAATGATATAAAACCCTCCCATAAATCAATTCCTGTTATGCACTCATGGACGAACAAACCCAAAACATTTGCTGCAATAGATTTTTGAAATAATGATTTCCTTCCATGATGTTATTCCTACAGATCTCTGTTGGTGAAGTAATTGTTTCTGGAAACATAACTATTAGTCCATTTCTGAAAAATCATATTAGTTCCCAGCTCAATCCATATCCTCGACAAAAAATAAATCTCTAAATCAGTAGTGTCCTAATGGCTAGGCCCATCTATGTTCTTCTATTAAATGTATGTCTCAGAATGTTTGAGGTTAGAATTACACCAACATATTTCTTTCTTAGGATAAATTCTTAGCTCTCAACCTTCTGAACAATATTTAGTTCTACGGTCTATGTTATTTTCTCAAGGAGACTGGTGAAAAATGATTGCAAATTTTGCTTTTCATAGAGATAGTCTCCTACGTGAATCTTTTATGGCTGATGAAAACACCTATTGGATTGATTCCTTTTTTCATGTGCAACCACTGCAATACATTCAATGCATCAGTATCCAAACACAGAAGAATCCATATTCTAGGGAACTATCAACATCATCAAGAACTGAAGGCATCATAAGAAATGAAAGCATCAATCCCAACCATCCAAATATCCTATTGAGATGCAACCCATGCGATAAAAAGCACAAGTTGGCAGCCTTGCAAAATGGGGGGTGACACTATCCACCTCTAGAAGCTTACTCTTTCTTCTAAATCATTGGCGTCATAAATATTGGCTAACCCCAATAGACTACCATCAACAGTGCATATATTCATCTCTAAGATGGGTCTGTTCCCTAGTCTATAAAAATGTATCTAGTGGGGAGAAGCGAAAGTTGCAACAACTCCCTTTCCTTCATGATGGATGCAAGAAAAAATGGTTGCATTTGCTAATGGATATTGAGAGACTCTTCAAAAAAAAAGCTCAAAACTTTAACTGCTTGCAAATAAGAGATATTTAATTTGTGAAACAAGGTCCCAACCTTAATGACCATAACTTGTTGTTAAGGTTCAGTGCACCCTTGTAGATTCCATAATGCTAATTTCATTAGGGTTGGAGTAGGGATGGAATCAACATTACCCTTATAAACATTATCACTTAATTTTGGTAAACATTGAGGAATTCAAAGTTAATATGATTTGAAGAACAATAGAAAAGTAGTTGTGCATCGATTGTTGGGGTTGGCTAACTCTTGGGAGCTTTAGAGGGGAGATAGAGATCACACCGTCTTCTTACTGTTACGAGTGGTATTGTTTTGAGGGGGTCATGTAGGTTCCTTGACAATATGCAATGTTGTCAATGTGCTATTAGTTGGTGCGATGGAGGTTGATATTTTATTGATTTGAGCACTTTGGGCTATTGCATCCTTGTTCATCTCTTATTTAAACGAAATTGTCATGTCCACCTTTGTTTCATGTGTGTATAGGAATTCTATGTTATCCATTGCAGTGTAGGAAAAATGGGAAACTTTTGCTCTAGCAAAGAGATTTCCTTAAAAAATCTCGTTTTTTCTAATTTTTGATATTTTTTTCTTCCTTCTAAAAGGTCATGATTTTTTCATAAAATTTTGTTGTGTAAAATTATACTTATCATCCCAGGTCAACTATGTCATTTTCAAATCATAGTAGTGAGCTTGAATTCCCATAGCGAGTCTTCATTGTTGCTACAATAATTTCCTTTCAAAGTGTTAATTAAGTTATAAACATATCGCGGAAGTTGGGTGAAAATTTTTGGTAAAGTTATGCTCATGGTGTGCTAGTTTTAATTCTATAATTGATGCTTATATTTTTCCCTAGATTTTCCTGGAACAAATCCAAGAATACCTCATTTGTTGGATGCCAAACCTGCTGCTCTAAATCATCCCTATTGTTGGCTGTCGTTACCATTTTTTCAAGACTGCTACTATAGGATGCAAATAAGGCTTATACAATGCTGGTTTTCTTCCAAAGTTCCTTGTAGAACTAAGCATAATGATGTTAAACCCTCCCGGAAATAAATTCCCCTTATGCACACATGGACGAACAAAGCCAAAACATTTTCTGCCATAGATCTCTCAAACAATTATTTACTTCCATCATGTTGTTCCTACAGATATCTATTGGTGAAGTAATTGTTTTTGGAAACATAAATATTAGTCCATTTCTAAGAAGTCATATTAGTTCCCAGATCAATCCATATCTTGGGCAGAAAACAAATCTATAAATCAGTAGTGTCCTGATGGTTATCCCTATCTCTGTTCTTCTATTAAATGTATGTCTCAGAATGTTTGAGGCTGGCATTACACCAACATTTTCTTCCTTAGGATAAATTCTTAGCTATCAACCTTTTGCACAATATTTAGTTCTCATGTATATGTTATTTTCTGAAGGATACTGGTGAAAAATGCTTGAAATTTTGATTTTCTTAGAGATAGTCTCCTACAAGAGTCCTTTATGGCTGATGTAAACACCTATTGGACTAATTCCTTTTTTCATGTGAAACCACTCCAATACATTCAATACATCAATATCCAAACATAGAAGAATCCATATTCTAGGGCATCATCAACATCATCAAGAACTAAAGCCATCATAAGAAAGGAAAGGATCAATCCCAACCATCCAAATATCTTATTGAGATGAAACCCATTCGATAAAAATCACAAGTTGACAGCCCTGCAAAATGGGGGGTGACACTATCCACCTGTAGAAGTTTACTCTTTCTTCTATATTATTGGCCTCATAAAGATAGGCTAACCCCAATAGACTACCATCAAGATTGCAGATATTCATATCTGAGATGGGTCTATTTCCTAGTCTATAACAATGTATCTAGTGGGGGAGAACCAAAATCTTGAACAACTCCATTTCCTTCATGATGGGTGCAAGTAGAAATGGTTGCATTTGGTAATGGATATTGAGAGATTGTTCAAAACAAAAGCTCAAAACTTTAACTTCTTTCAAATAAGAGATATTTAATTTATGAAACAAGGTCCCAACCTTAATAACCATAACTTTTTGGTAAGGTTCAATGCACCCTTGTAGATTCCATAATGATACATTCATTGGGGTTGGAGTAGGGATGGAATCAACATTACCCATATAAACATTATGACTTAATTTGGGTAAACCTTGAGTAATTCAAAGTTAATATGATTTCAAGAACAATAGCAAAGTAGTTGTGCATCAACTCTTGGGATTAGCTGACTCTTGGGAGTTTTAGAGAGGAGATAGAGAGAAAACCCTCTTTTTACCATTGCGAGTGGTATTGTTTTGAGGGGGTCATCTAGGTTCCTTGACAATAGCCAACGTTGTCGATGTGCTAGTAGTTGGTGCGATGGAGGTTGAATTTTTATTGATTTGAGCTCTTTGGGCTATTTCATCCTTGTTGATATCCTCTTTAAACCAAATTTTCATGTCCACCTTTGGTTCATGTGTGTATAGGAATCAAAATTTATCCATTGCAGTGTAGGAAAAATGGGAAACTTTTGCACTAGCAAAGAGATTTCCTTATAAAAATCTTGTTTTTTTTCCTATTTTTGGTATTTTTTTTCTTCCTTTTAAAAGGTCATGATTTATTCATAAAATTTTGTTGTGTAAAATTATACTTATCATCCTAGTTCGACTATGTCATTTTCAAAGCATAGTAGTGAGTTTGAATTCCCATAAAGATTCTTCATTGTTGCTAAAATAATTACCTTTCAAAGTGTTGATGAACTTATAAATATCTGGCAGCAGTTGGGTGAAACAATTGGGTAAAGTTATGCTCATGGTGTCCTTGTTTTAATGCTGTCATTCATGCTTATATTTTTCCCTATATTTTCCTGAAATAGGTCCAAGAAAACCTCATCTGTTGGATGCCAAACCTGCTACTCCAAATCATCCCTACTATTGGCTGTTGTTACCATGTTTCAATGCTGCTACTATAGGCTGCAAATAAGGCTTATACAATGGTTTTTTTCTTCCAAAATTCCTTGTAGAACTAAGTAGAATGATTTTAAACCCTCCCATAAATAAATTCCCCTTATGCACACATGGACAAACAGACCCAAAACATTTTCTACCATAGATCTATGAAATAAAGATTTCCTTCCATCATGTTGTTCCTACAGATGTTTGTTGGTGAAGTAAATTTTTTATGGAAACATAACTATTAGTCCATTTCTGAGAAGTCATATTAGTTCCCAGCTCAATCCATATCAGAAAAGAAATCTATGAATCCAAAGTGTCCTGATGGCTAGGCCCATCTCCGTTCTTCTATTAAATGTATGTATCAAAATGTTTGAGGCTGAAATTACACTAACATATTTCTTTCTTAGGAGAAATTCTTAGCTCTCAACCTTCTGCACAATATTTTGTTCTAAAGTCTATGTTATTTTCTCAAGGAGACTAATGAAAAATGCTTGCAAATTTTCCTTTTCTTAGAGATAGTCTCCTACACGAATCCTTTATGGGTGATGAAAACACTTGTTGGATTGATTCTTTTTTCATGTGCAACCACTGCAATACATTCAATACATCAGTAGCCAAACATAGAAGAATCCATATTCTAGGGCATCATCAACATCATCAAGAACTGAAGGCATCATCAGAAAGGCAAGCATCAATCCCAACCATGCAAATATCCTATTGAGATGCAACCCACACGATAAAAATCACAAGTCTGCAGCCATGCAAAATGGGGGTGAGACTATCCACCCCTGTAATTTTACTCTTTCTCCTATATTATTGGCATCATAAAGATTGGCTAACACCAACGGACTACCATCAATATTGCATATATTCATCTCTGATATGGATCTGTTCCCTAGTCTATAACAATGTATCAAGTGGGGGAGAACCGAAAGCTGCAAAAACTCCCTTTCCTTCATGATGGGTGCAAGAAAAAATGGTTGCATTTGGTAATGGATATTGAGAGACTCTTCAAAACAAAAGTTCAAAAATTTAACTTCTTGCAAATAAGAGATATTTAATTTATGAAACAATGTCCCAACCTTAATGACCATAACTTTTTGGTAAGGTTCAGTGCACCCTCATAGATTCCATAATGCTACTTTCATTACGGTTGGAGTAGGGATGGAATCAATAGTACCCATATAAACATTATCACTTAATTTGGGTGAAGATTGATGAATTCAAAGTTAATATGATTTGAAGAACAATAGCAAAGTAGTTGTGCATTAACTCTTTGGGTTAGTTGACTCTTGGGAGTTTTAGAGAGAAGATAGAGAGCACCCCCTCTTGTTACCATTGTGAGTGGTATTGTTTGGAGGGGGTCATGTAGGTTCCTTGAAAATAGCCAATGTTGTCAATGTGCTAGTAGTTGGTACGATGGAGGTTGAAGTTTTATTTATTTGAGCACTTTGGGATATTTTATCCTTGTTGATATCCTCTTTAAACCAAATTTTCATGTCCACCTTTGGTTCATATGTGTATAGGAATTTGATGTTATCCATTGTAGTGTAGGAAAAATGGGAAATGTTTGCTCTAGCAAAGAGATTTCCTTAAAAAAATCTTGTTATTTTTCCTTTTTTTGATATTTTTTTTCCTCCTTCTAAAAGGTCATGATTTATTCATAACATTTTGTTGTGTAAAATTATACTTATCATCCCAATTCAACTATGTCATTTTCAAAGTATAGCAGTGATCTTGAATTCCCATAAAGAACCTTCATTGTTGCTACAATAATTACCTTTCAAAGTGTGATGAAGTTATAAATATCTGGCGACGGTTGGGTTAAAAATATGGGTAAATTTATGCTCATGGTGTGCTTGTTTTAATGTTGTTATTGATTCTTATATTTTTCCCTATATTTTCCTGGAACAGATCCAAGAATACCTCATTTGTTCCATGCCAAACGTGCTACTCCAAATAATCCCTACTATTGGTTTTCGTTACCATCTTTCAGGGCTGCTACTATAGGCTACAAATAAGGCTTATATAATGGTGGTTTTCTTCCAAAATTCCTTGAAGAACTAAGTAGAATGGTATTAAACCCTCCCAGAAATCAATTCCCCTTACGCACACATGGACGAACAGACCCAAAACATTTGCTGCCATAGATCTCTGAAATAATGATTTCCTTCCATCATGTTGTTCCTACAGATCTCTGTTCATGAAGTAATTGTTACTGGAAACATAAATATTATTCCATTTCTGAGAAGTCAGATTAGTGCCCACCTCAATCCATATCCTCAGCAGAAACAAAATGTATAAATCAACAGTGTCTTGATGGCTAGGCCCATCTCTGTTATTCTATTAAATGTATGTCTCACAATGTTTGAGGCTCACATTACACCAAACTATTTATTTCTTAGGATAAATTCTTATCTCTCAACCTTTTGCACAATATTTAGTTCTCATGTCTATGTTATTTTCTCAAGGAGATTGGTGAAAAATGATTGCAAGGTTTTCTTTTCTTAGAGATAGTCTCCTACAAGAATCCTTTATGGCTGATGAAAACACCTATTGGATTGATTCCTTTTTTCATTTGCAACCACTACAGTACATTCAATACATCAGTATCCAAACACAGAAGAATCCATATTCTAGGTCATCATCAACATCATCAAGAAATGAAGTAATCATCAAAAAGGAAAGAATCAATCCCACCCATCCAAATATCCTATTGAGATGCAACCCATGTGATAAAAATCACAAGTTGACAGCCCTGCAAAATGGGGGCTGACACTATCCACCTCTAGAACTTTACTCTTTCTTCTATATTATTTGCCTCATAAAGTTTGGCTAACCCCAACAGACTACCATCAAGATTGGATATATTGATCTCTGATATGGGTCTCTTCCCTACTCTATAACAATGTATCTAGTGGGGGAGAACTGAAAGCTGCAACAAATCCCTTTCCTTCATGATGGGTGCAAGTAAAAATGGTTGCATTTGGTAATGGATATTGAGTGACTCTTCAAAACAAAAGCTCAAAACTCTAACTTCTTGCAAATAAGAGATATTTAATTTATGAAACAACCTGGTCCCAACGTTAATGACCATAATGTTTTTGTAAGGTTCAGTGCACCCTTGTAGATTCGATAATGCTACTTTCATTGGTTTTGGAGTAGGGATGGAATAAACATTACCCATATAAACATTATCACTTGATTTGGCTAAACATTAAGGAATTCAATGTTAATATGATTTGAAGAACAATAGCAAAGTAGTTGTGCATCAACTCTTGGGGTTAGCTGACTCTAGGGAGTTTTAGAGGGGAGACAGAGAGCACACCCTTTTGATACCATTGCGACTGGTATTGTTTTGAGGGGGTCATGTAGGTGCCTCGACAATAGCCAATGATGTCAATGTGCTAGTAGTTGGTGCGATCGAGGTTGAATTTTTATTGATTTGAGTGCTTTGGGATATTGCATCCTTGTTAATCTCCTCTTTAAACCAAATTGTCATGTCCACCTTTGGTTCATATGTGTATGGTAATTGGAAGTTATGCATTGGAGTGTATGAAAAAGGGCAACTTTTGCTCTAGCAAAGAGATTGCCTTAAAAAAATCTTGTTTTTTTCCTATTTTTGAAATTTTTTTTCTTCCTTCTAAAAGGTCATGATTTATTCATAAAATTATTTTGTGTAAAATTATACTTATCATCCAATTTCAACTATGTCATTTTCAAAGAATATTACTAAGCTTGAATTTCCATAAAGAGGCTTCATTTTTGGTACAATAATCACCTTTCAAAGTGTTGATGACGTTATAAATACTGGCTGTAGTTGGGTGAAAAAATTGGGTAAAGTTATTCTCATGGTGTGCTTGTTTTAATGCTGGGATTGATCCTTATATATTTCCCTATATTTTCCTGGAACAAGTCAAAGAATACCTCATCTGTTGGATGCCAAACTTGCTACTCCAAATCATCCCTACTGCTGGTTTTCCTTACCATCTTTCAGGGCTGCTACTATAGGCTATAAATAAGGTTTATACAATGATGGTTTTCTTCAAAAATTCCTTGTAGAACTAATCATAATGATGTTAAACCCTCCCAGAAATAAACTCCCCTTATGCACACATGGACGAACAAACCCAAAACATTTGCTGCCATATATCTCTAGAATAATGATTTCCTTCCATCATGTTGTTCCTACAGATCTCTATTGGTGAAGTAATTGTTTTTGGAAAGATAAATATTAGTCCATTTCTGAGAATTCATATTAGTGCCTAGCTCAATCCATATCCACAGTAGAAATGAAATCTCTAAATTAGTAGTGTCCTAATGGCTAGGCCCATCTCTGTTTTTGTATTAAATGTATGTCTCAGAATGATTGAGGCTCGCATTACACCAACATATTTCTTTCTTAGGGTAAATTCTTAGCTCTCAACCTTCTGCATAATATTTAGTTCTCAGGTCTATGTTATTTTCTCAAGGAGACTGGTGAAAAGTGCTTGCAAAGTTTTATTTTCTTAGAGATAGTCTCCTATTGGAATCATTTATGGCTGATGAAAACACCTATTGGAATGATTCCTTTTTTCATGTGAAACCATGGCAATAGATTCAATACATCAGTAGCCAAACACAGAAGAATCCGTATTCTAGGGCATCATCAACATCATCAAGAACTGAAGGCATCATCAGAAAGGAAAGCATCAATCCCATCCATCCAAATATCCTATTGAGATGCAACCCATGCAATAAAAATCAGAAGTTGAAAGCCCTACAAAATGGGTGGTGACACTATACTCTTTCTTCCATATTATTGGCATCATAAAGATTGGCTAACCCCAAAATACTACCATCAATATTGCATATATTCATCTCTGAGATGGGTATCTGCCCTATTATATAACAATGTATCTAGTGGGAGAGAATCGAAAGCTGCAACAACTCCCTTTCCTTCATGATGGGTGAAAGTAAAAATGGTTTCATTTGGTAATGGATATTGAGTGACTCTTCAAAACAAAAGCTCAAAACTTTAACTTCATGCAAATAATATATATTTAATTTATGAAACAAGGTCCCAACCTTAATGACCATAACGTTTTTGTAAGGTTCAGTGCACCCTTGTAGGTTCCATAATGCTACTTTCATTGGGTTTGGAGTAGGGATGGAATCAACATTACCCATATAAAAACTATCACTTAATTTGGGTAAACATTGAGTAATTCGATGTTAATATGATTTGAAGAACAATAGCAAAGTAGTTGAGCATAAACTATTGGGGTTAGTTGACTCTTGGGATTTTTAGAGGGGAGATAGAGAGGACACCTGTTTTTTACCATTGCGACTGGTATTGTTTTGAGGGGGTCATGTAGGTTCCTCAACAATATCCAATGATGTCAATGTGCTAGTAGTTGGTGCGATGGAGGTTGAAGTTTTATTGATTTGGGCACTTTGGGCTATTGCATCCTTGTTGATATCCACTTTAAACCAAATTGTCATGTCCACCTTTGGTTGATGTGTGTATAGGAATTGGAAGTTATCCATTGCAGTGTAGGAAAAATGGGGAACTTTTCTCTAGCAAAGAGATTGCCTTAAAAACATCTTGTTTTTTTCCTACTTTTGATATTTTTTTTATTCCTTCTATAAGGTCATGGTTTTTTCATTAAATTATGTTGTGTAAAATTATACTTATTAATCCAGTTCAACTATGTCATTTTCAAAGCATGGGAGTGAGCTTGAACTCCCATAAAGAGTCTTCATTGTTGCTACAATAATTGCCTTTCAAAGTGTTGATGAAATTATAAATATCTGGCGGTAGTTGCGTTAAAAATTTGGGGAAAGTTAGGATAGGGACATTATAGTGAGCTACAACAGTCTATATATTAAGTGTTTGAAAAAATTCTCCACACATATGTAGTCGGTGCCTATTGTTACCTACAGTAGTCATAGAAAGGCTTGCAAAATGTTCGTCAAAATTAGTGAATTAAAATCAGCACATAAGATAGACACAAAACTGGTATGTTTGGTGTTAAGAATGACTTGCAACTATCTAACACGGTGATAGTTGAATGTTTGACAAGGTAATAAGACCAATCTATTCAACAATAAGTTGAAAATTTCAGTGCAATTTTACTTGCGAACATTACACATATCTACATTCCTATATAGATCTAGACAACAATAATCAGAATGGATGACCATGCTAGTAAATGTTTCGAGGGTCTTGTGGTGCATCAAATTTAAAAAATTTGCTACAATATTCATCCTCAATGTGAATCAGTCCAATGATTGTGTTAAAATCCAAATATCAGTATGAATAAAGAGCTATAGATCTTGATTACACCATCCCAAAGACAACCTTTGATATCACTGATGCCAATTTGTTTCAGTGACTAGATGAAAGTCATCATAATAACAAGGATTGACTGCTGAAAATAATACCTTAAAAATACTCATGCATTTCGAGGGGTAGCACTGCCCACTCCAAAGAAGCTGCTACAGCTATACAAAGGAATACCAAATCAAAAAATCAAGACTAGGGAACTAAATCAACAAAAAATTGGACCAAAAATTTAGTAGAAGGTGATGTTATGTTGAATATCAACTTATTTTCTAACTGAACCTGACAAAAGCACAAAGAAAACATTCCACAAATTGGGCCATGAATTTGGTAGAAAGCCAAGTTATGTTGAATAGAAGCTTCTTTTCTAACTGAATCTCACAAAATCACAAATCAAACATTATCATTGGTGGAGGAGAGAAGTATTCTAACCTACTTTTGGGTCTCTTGTATCACTCTCAGTGGTCTATAATAGAGAAAACAAATCTCATTGTAAATGATAAAAAGTTCAAATCAGTGGCATAGGAGGAAATATTGAAAGCAAAAAGGCCATTAGAAAGTGAAGAGATGTCTAGAACACCACTCTTTCTGTAGAAAGCAATAACTATTATTCTCTTTTTCTCCATTTTCTTTCTCTCTACATGCTTAAGAGGAAGATCAGTATCATTGAATGCGTGAAGATGCCATATTGACTCGAGAAAAAAACTTGGTTCCTTCTTGAAACCCAATGTGTGCCATTCTAGAAGAGATTTTAATGAATAATGTCATAAAACCAGTGGTGAATCAAGCCCCCCTATGGCATTCTATCTCAATTTTCAAGAAATGGTGAAGGACATAGGACAATCAACCGCTCAATGTCATTTCCATTCTTCCTTAGAAATTTTTTGATGTGATGGGTATGTGGAGAAACCTAGGACATAGCTAAGTTGGCCCACCCCTTGGTGCCTTGTTCTATTTCCTATTCATTAATGACAAAACTATTATGTAAATCAATCGTCGGCTCTATTACACTGATGAAATAGAGTTCTCGACATTTCTCCTATATTTATTATTTCTATCTGCCTCACGGGTATTCATTTAAACTTGTTGGATCTATTTTAAATGTATAATAAGTATGATGTCTAGAGTTTGTAGTAGCGGAAAGTAGTTTATTAGCATTCCTCTCCTAATTGCAAATCTATTTTCCCTAAGTTATTTTTCATACAAGATTAGATTATGGTGCTTGTGTTTAAGAAGAGCATTCCTGCTAAAATCTACTGAATCCCCATGCTGTTTGGGTTCTTGGTCACTCTCAAAACTATAACTCAAAGCTCTTTTTAGATTTTTTGAGTCTACAATGATGTTATGTTTTTGAAATTCAGCATGTGTTCCAAGAGGATCTCTGATGCATCGAGGGTACCCATTTGACTTAAGAGCCTGCTCAAAGGGCTATAGTGGTGTAGGAAGTCTTCCTACATGTTATGCCTAGGAATTGATCCTATGAGAATGGGAAAAATAGACACCAGTGTGTTAATATTGGGATTTCCAAATGTTTCAAGTGGATGCCCCACTGATAGTCAAGGGTGTAGAAAAAACATCTTATAATGACCAACGAATCCCATATCATAATTAATGAAGGTATCATTGTGTCATTGTTTTTCATATTAGATGCTTTCTTTTTGGCTCAATAAAGAAGGTTTAGAACAACAAAGGATGCTGACAAGTATTTTTTGATTAATTAAACAAACTGTTGAAAAATTTCTCAATTTTAAACATAGTGAAAGTCTTGATCGCTTAACCAAATTCCCTCTTTTGTTGACATTGCTATTAAATGTGGTGTAGAAACTAGGTTGAAATCAACATCCCTCTAGGGTTGAGAAACTAAATATACATAAAAGCTCTAATATGGAATTGTTTCTTATTGGGGTGCCAGTTTTTCTTTCAAGTGACAAATTTGAAGTTGCAGAAATTCAAAGTTGTACAACCTATATGATCTGCGTTATCATCCTATAAATTTATGAAAATGAAACTGGAGATTTAATTGACCCATTGAAATTTAATAGTGTTTTGAAAATTTAGGTAACATTATTGTTAAAGTGATAGTTGATAACAGAATTTGCAATTGTAATATCATGACCTTCTATACAGTCCTTATTCCAATATGTGGTTTAAACAAAGTTGAGAGTTGATGATGGTAGAAATCCTTGCTTTGAAAGAAATGTTACCAGCAGATGCCTCTGGCATGACCTCCAATGTTTAGTTCAAAAGTTAAGGATGGTAGAGACCTTTGATTCAAAATCAACACAACAAAATTTGAGCCCAAAATTCGACAGCCACCTGTCTATTATTTGACAACTTCCTTTTTTTTGTCTTCGGTTAGAATTCGTCGGATATTCAACTCCTTGTCTTACACCATCAAATTTTCGATAGAGAATGAAGCTAATATGTTGAAGGATTTCACCCACTATGTTGTCGTATTTCAGATGAGAAGTTCATGGAATTTCAGACGAAGGGTCGTCGAATTTCAGATGAACTATCATCAAATTAGAGACGACAAGGTTGTTTAATTTCAGACGACAAGGTTGTTGAATTTTAGATGATAAGGTTGTCGAATTTCAAATGAATAGGTTGTCGAATTTTAGACGAGAATGTTGTCAAATTTTAGACAAACTGTGGTCAAAAGTCTGACGACATCTCGTCGAATCTTCCTTGTCGGAGCCACGGAAGCATCGTCGCATTTACATGAAATCCAACAACAACCGCTAGTCATTGAACATTGGATAACCGACGGGGTACTCTATATTAATAAAAAAAACACAAATTCAAATGCTTTTCAAAATTTTATATTAATAAAAAATGCTCAGTTTGTATGGTTTTCATAATTGCAAGTTCAATGATTTCCATATCAACGTGATCTTATCTCTTGGGTTCTCCATGATCTGAATAAGAGAAAATAAAACCCTTTTATTAAACCCTTGCTCATAAACCAATTAAAATTATCATTATGTCAACCTGAGGGTTTATGTTATGACTGATAAAAGTTCCTCTATGACGCAAGTCAAATTCCATTGATGAAGAATTCAACACTTAGGGTTCTAGAGTTGAGACCAATTACATTCAACTGAGTATAGGGTCTATCCATACAATTCTAATGATTATATTAAATAATATTCAAGCATATTTAATATTGTTATAGGATTCAATGTGACTTGTATCTTAAAAATAAACACACTTTTGAAATTGACCTCATAGAGAATAACAAAAGGTATAGTGTTACAAGACTGCCTCAATTTTAGCACTAGCAACCTCAACCTCAATTATGGACAAAGAGTCAAAGAAACTAAAATACATCCATAGGTTCCTCATCAACTCATTTAAATACACTAAAATACCCATTCCGTGATGCATGTTACATTAAGTATGCACATCCATGACCTTCTGAAGACTATTTTGGAGTATTTTTAGAATCTAAACCTTCACTAACAATATTGAATAAATCATAACGTGTTGAGTACAACACATAATTTGGATAATTTGTAAGTGGTTCCAAAAGGTAAGACGGTCTTGTAGATTGATAATATATCATAATTTTAGTAGTATTTTCTATAACATAACTCACTTGAAGTAGTTGGGGTGGTGTGATGAGTGACTTATTCTTAATACTAAGTGCATGCCAGTATTTTTGTTGAATTTGGTTGTATATCATTATCATTATTAGCGGCTACAAAACAAACTTCCATATCTATTCCAATAGTTTTTGTTCTAAGATTTACTATTTTCGTCATAAGAAAATTCTAGATGACTCAAAACAAAAAAATAAATGTCCTTTTATGGACAAAAAATGAGGGTTTAAAGGCCTATCATAGTCGATCTCAAAGTTTGATTTAATGAGGTTAATTTCCATATTTATTTAGAGAAAAAAATAAGTGGGTTTTTTATAGGTTTTATTGTGGTTGAAAGGGAAACACTAGTTCCTAGTTTCAATCTTGGGAAAATGGAGTCCAAAAGTCCCTTTAAGAGGGATTTCAAATCTAGTTTTGGGGTATAGATGGAAGCAAGTACCATACAAATCTAACCCAAATCAATTGATATAATGCTTAGGTTTATGTGAAAGAAAAAGTCGCATAGAAATCAAATTATATCTAGGATTACAGATGGTTGTTTACATTTATAAACTCACAAAGCAAGAATACTATATTTGTTGTATCATGCATGAATTATTGATACAATTAAAGAAGATAGATAGAGAGAAATTTTCACACCTAAATTGCATCATTAATAAAGTTTCAGCTTTGATATAATCTTGACATTCATCCAATATCATTAACATTAATTCAACATTATTTCATCCACATAAGTCGCTTCACATTAGCAAAGAACATATCATAAGGGTGGTTCTAGGAAGGAAGTGAGTACCCATTAATGGCAATACCATAAATAGTTAGTGTTTTTCTATTAAGAATCTATTAGTGGAGATAGAGGGCTATCAAATTTTTTTCGAAAAGTTGTTCTTTATATTTCAATCTTTTCTCATACAAGGTGCTGCCTTTAAGAAGCCTATATACAATACTCACTCTTTTTAAGATATTTAATGCAGGGGATATAATTTGTAGATCTAATGTTAAATGATTTTGTAATTGGTTTTTGACATCTAATTTGTCTAAATATTATTCATGTTCTGGGCCAAGGATACTCCAAAATTGGTTTCAACAAAGGAGAAAACCTCTAAATGTATAATTGTATCCACCAAAGGCATGCAATATTTTCCTCAAAATGCAATGGAAATAGACAAGTATGATTGTATAAAAAAACCATAGTGACCATAATTTCACAATTTTTATACAGCAAAGGCACAACAAATATTTAAGGAATTATTTCATTCTTCTTCCCTCCAAATTTCTCAGAGAAGGCTACATTTAATCACCATGTGGAAATCTTATAAGTTTGGAAACTTCACCTGAAATGTGAGGAATACTATAGTACACATTGTATAATTATGGGGTGGGGTTTCCACTTCCATGAATGGCACCATAATATGTCCACATCATTTTACAAAAAGGATAGTTCCATATTTCATCAATCATGCAACGCATAGAGCACACTAAGGAGTATGCCCTATAAAAGATCCATGAGCATAAATAATAA
The DNA here is from genome assembly GCA_001517045.1 of Pseudotsuga menziesii. Taxonomy (NCBI): domain Eukaryota; kingdom Viridiplantae; phylum Streptophyta; class Pinopsida; order Pinales; family Pinaceae; genus Pseudotsuga; species Pseudotsuga menziesii. The sequence goes on from LPNX010277835.1 coordinate 443,110, forward strand.
AATGTGAATGATTATGGTCCATAACGAGAGGCATCCAAGGGCCACTATATCATCCACATAATAAAATCAAAGTTTGAAGTTGAACCTACCTTTGAAGTTCACTATTTGCAACTCTACATCATTGAGTTATTGAAAGTTGACTGTATAAAACCATATTATAAACATTTGGTAATGAATATGATGCTTCGTGAATTGTTTCAACTTTCAACTTTCGTTTTATGGTTGAAATGTTGGTTTTCTATAGACTATAGTTTGGTTACAAGTATATTTAGTGATGAAAAAATGTTATATATTGAAAATTTTGGTGTTATGGAATCACGGATATTGGACCTATGGTTGGTGAATTCACTACTAGATGATTGATTATTGATAAATGATAAATGATGTTATATGGTATTATGGTTTATTTCATGTTTTAATGCTTCCTATAACTAATTCAACCTTATACATTCTTTTGTTGTCATAGATACACACACGCACACACATTTATAACACTTCTAAAACACTTCCAAATATGAATCTTTTGAAAAAATCACTTTTCATTTTGACTCTCACTTTTACTTCCCGATTTTTTTCCTCTTCCAATTAGCACAATAAGAGACTATGATTAAGGGCTCAAGTGGAATAAATATATTGAGAGGGTTTCTAATAGACATATTTCCTTGCACGAAACTATATTGGTAGATCATGTTGTTTAATCACAGTAGGTAAAAGAAATTGTTGAATATCTATGGCATGTTGCAGTTTACTATCTCTAGAGCTCTACATGTTTTAGACCATCATAAGAATATCTCTTTTATAAGAACCTATGGTCCATATCAAAATTAACAAGAAATATGGGATAATCTCTTTTTAACATATGTTTTCGAGGAGGAAAATGTCACCAAAGGGGACTTGACTTTTATCCTGTACCAGAGGGAAGTTTGGGGACTTAATGGTCATATGGATCCCCTTGCTTCTTAATTCATACACAATATTGAAGAAGAAAAGTTCTGTGATGTCAAGGCTAAGAAAAACTCCCTAACTTGTAGAAACAATAGAGTGTCGGAGGAGGGAATCTCAAAAAGAGTGGATAGATATTTAATGATCAATTATTTTATATCAAAGGATGCAAGGTATAGATCATGGACTAGGAACGATGGATTTTCTAGTCACTTATTTTGTATTGAAGCTAATAACACAAATCCCCCTTGACATTTTATATTTAATACACATTATATCCTTGATGAATATTCCAAGGAAAATGTTAAGAAAGAATGGGTGATTTTTTATTCTAGGAAAGAGACGTATGTTATAATTAAATTCGAAGTCAATTTAAGTGAGGTCAAACAAACTATTGTGAAGTGGGAAAATGATAAGTTTGATAATTATCAATAGTACTTGGTCGCTATGTAATACCATATCCATTATGTTTATTAAAACAATACCAATTCCCTATTCTCTGAAGATGGGATACTAAATCTTAAGAAACTAGAGGATGGACAAAATTATTTACTTGCTTGGGAGTAGGCCAAGTAGAGTAAAAATTGAAGGCTATTTAGTTGTCATCGAGAGGCAAAAAAACCAAATTCTTTCATCAATAAGAAAACATGTAGGATTTGGGACATCTATGGGGATGATGGGACTAAGGTTTGATTTCCATAAATTGCAGGGGAAGGGGTAATCCATTTCAAAAATATCTTGAAAGACCAAATCTATGTTAGTATATTAGAGATTGTAAATAGTGCTTCTAAATTCCATAGGGTTTTTGATGAATACAAAAATAGGAAAATAATATAGTTTGTATCGAAGGAGGATATCAAGGAGAAAAAACCTTCATTCAAGAAGGACAACATCGCTGATCCTGATGGATGTCTAGTAAAGATTTACCTAGGTTCTATGATAGGATTGAAGATCTGCTGAGTCTTGTGGAGGAATCAAGAATCTTAGAGAAGTTAATGGGGGTTATAAACACTAAATTCTTGAATCTTAACCCCTATTCCTAAAAATTATTCCCCTATTAATTTTGAAGACTATATATTTATTTCCTTGTGTAACACTATATACAAAATTATCACCAAATTTATAAACTTATAGCAAGAAGTTTGAATCCAATTATTTCTGGCATGATTTTATCTCAACTGTTTGTATTTTTAAGAAAAAGAAAAATCCCTTATGCAGCAGGTAGTAAGGTCCTAACTTAATCAAATCAAAGAAAATGTAGGCTTTGATTGTTAGTGTGTATTTATCAAAGGCTTATGATCATGATAATTGAATTTTTTAAGACAACCCATGCATTTTTTTGTCTTCCTATGGTTACGTGGATAAAAGGATTCCTAAATTTAGCCTCATGTGATTTGTTAGTAAATGGATCTACCTTTGTTTTCTTCACATCATCAATAAGGCTTAGGTAGTGATGCCCATTTTCTCCCTTCATTTTTTGTTGCAAGCAAGAGGACTTAAAAATCTTGTTTATTCAATGAGGATGAATGGAATATTAAAGCTATATAAAATTGTAGGAAATGCTTCCTTGCAAAAACATTTTGATGATGTTCTTTTTTTCGGAATGGGTCCTACCAATACATTTTTTATTTGTACATCCATGTAATTGGAATGGAAGTAAATGCCCTGAAATCCCCATCTATTTCAATTGTATCTTAAGGCCTCAAAAAATAATTATAGACATGATTCTACCTTTATCATAGGTAGATGTGAATAAAGTACATGGGATTCTCCTTGAATCTGAATGGTTAGAATTTCCATGATTTTTTTTGGATGTACACAAAGATAGAGAACATTAATATTGATATGTGAACTCATGGATTAATAGGTCGCTATATTTACATGGTATAGTTACTTTAGTATAATAAATTTCAAAGGATACACCAATTTTATGGCACTCTCTTACCTATATTTACATTGGCATTCAAAACAATATTTGAAAAGTTTGTTTTTAAATTTCTATGGATTTGCCTTCACACTCCAACATTCAATCACACTAGATCTATGTTTTAGTCACATTGACCTAACTTTGTGTTCATTCACTAGAGATTAATAAAATTATCTTATCTGGAATGGAAAGAAAGAAAAGGATTCTCCCTCATTGTTAAACATGAACCACATTTCAAAACCCTAAGATTTTTGGTCTTGCTAGCCCAAAATTTTCAAAATATTTCAACAAGCACTTGTAGCCAAAAAAAAACTATGGAGAATATAAAATAGAAATGGACTTAGACATAGAGTGATGAGACATAAATTTATGGAGCCACTATTAGTGGAGGGTTTCATATGAAGTCAAAATAAAACATATAAAAATTCCTCAAATTCTTGGAAGACACTAGTTCTTTCTTTCCCTTTCATTGGATCTTGGTTAGCATGGAATATGGTAGATAACTCATATTAGACTTGGGGTTGACCCTTGTCTACATTACATATGGAGCTTCAAGTTTTCTGAGTCCCTAAAGGATCAATTGCATGACCTAAACCAATGTCTTCTAAATGAATTTTCAACTACTATCCAGATATATGTATGCAAGGATGATTTCATGATTCCCGAAGAACTTTGTATTAGACAAGATTTGGAAGAAAAATGGAAGGAATATAGCAAGGAACTAGGACTAATCACTCTTAAACTGAGGTCTATTAGAGATAAGATAGTATTGTCTAAAATCCCTTTGGATGGAAACTAAAATGTAAAACTGGGCTATGCTTCTCTCTTCACTCAAGACATGCAATTCAATCCAGATTCAAGACTACTGGTGGGAAAAAAATGGAGTATTAAGGCTCCTTTTACCATCCATACCTGTACTCAAAGATATCAAATCCATGAAAAAAAAACCCTAAGAGAACTTAATAGGGTTGTATTTTGTCTCCACAACAACTCTTCCGCTCACTTTAGGCCATCTCTTGTCCAACATGTCCCCAATATCAAACTCTGACGTTTTGGGTACAAGATAGACCTTCAAGGGTGCTCTCACTTTGACTTTGTCGCCAACTTTAGCCTTGAACTATATGTCTTCAATGAACTAGCCTGTCTCCTCTAAGGCCACTTTGCAGATAACCATGGCTCTTCCTCTTCTTCTGTTTGTTAGTGATTTGTTCTGCTGGATGAAAACATAAGTGGTGGAGATGGGAAGATGGCGGATCTCTCCCATGCTTTTAGGATTTTCATGGTGGGAAAACCCAATGAAACAGATGTTGATATGCAAGTTGAATCCAGTGGATTTGGACCACAAATAAATACGATTTTTCATTAAGATACAAGTTCATATTTGTAAGTTAAACTCACACCTGGGAATTAACATTCAAGTATGGCAGCCATTAATGATTCCCAGTCTTTCCCATATCTAGAAATGGGGAGTCTTGTTATAGCAGCTCTTCAAACATTTCATATTTGATGAAGACCGAGACAGGACCTCCTCATTCTTAGGTGCTTTTTTGGTAATAGAAAATGCATCTTTTCGATTCAACAGGAGCTGATAAGGTTTTATTTTAATGCAATTCCCATGGAAAGGGAACCTTCTCTTCATTCATTTTCAACTCCAACCTAATGAGAGAAATCACCTGGGCCCAAATAATAGAATCATTGGTATTTATTTTCTTGGTCGAGCAATCTATGCTTAGATAAACTAATGTATCTTTCCTATAACATGGATTAAAAAGAAACTAATGGATCATGACAAGTCATTACTACTAGCAATAATTTTCTCTTTCATTATTTCACCCGTTTTGATGGCTCATTCTTAGCATAAAATGAAAAAAACATGATAAAAAAAGTGCTGATGTGTTTCATACCTAGCAACAGTGTGGACCTCCTAGATTGTGCCCATCTACAAGATAGAAGTCCTAGCTCCTTAAAAATGGCCTCTACACATTCCAGCGCCCCGTTTTTTATGAATATTCAGCTCCAGCAAGGAATAGATTAGATTCTCAAGGAAACAAGAAACTCTATGGTGGTATAACTCGACCCTACACTAGAATTGACTTCACCAGCAGTTAATACAATTCCCAGAGAAGAAACTCATCCTCCTAAGGATGAAATCTCCCTTCAATAGATGTCCATGCTAATTTTACACTGCCTATAATTCCAAGGAATGGTACTCATCCTTTCTAGAGAATAATTCGCCCTTATACAATGGTTCCAGTAGACAAATCAACTCACAGCTTTTTTCTTCTTCAACCAACTTCCAAAAATGTGCCAACAAATCCAATGAGTCTCCACAGCGATTTACCCATAGCTGGAAATTACTTCGTCAATGAATGCAGATGATGAATCTGAGTGATTTTTCCTCATAGTTGGCTGGGACCGAAGCTATTCTTAGCAAGGTTTTCAGTCAAAAAAACCCAAAGACGCGAGGTCTCCAAAATCAATTTTGTTAAATATATTTTGTGAAATATTTTTCTAATTCTCCTATAAATTGTTTTGTGACTCTTCAACTTATTGCAACCACTGATCAAATTTGAAGGGTGGGTATTTCAAATGGAAGGGAGTTTATTCTTGGATCCCTTCTAAGATGAAGGGTAATATAAGTAATTATACTTTAATTGACAAATATAAATTAACTAAACATTTCATTAAAAAAATGTAGAAAATAAAAAAATTCTTTCAATTTCTTACAATTTTTAATAATCGAGCATCTCTTAATATTTACATGAAAAAATGATATATCTTCAATAAAACTTATTTTGAACACATTAAGTTGTCATATGTGTATCATTAATTTTTACAGTTCAGTAACATAGCAACTATTCTATTGTATTTTTTTTAAGTTGGAGCACACTTCATTATACAAAAAACTACTTAGACTATGTCCTAACCATATTGGGGAATCCAAGTGCAATCCAAGCTTGAGATATCTAAGAATGATAAGGCATGGGAAACTAAGAGAAAATAATATACAATTCAGAAAACATTAAAAAAAAATCTGACATACCAAGCAAGTTAGAAAAGCTAGCATAATCGGGGTGAGGGCATTAAATTTTTTTGTTCAACACTTGTTGTGAAAGCATACATGCATGGGATGGAGGGGAAATGGAATCAAGCCTAAGTGAATTGAATCCTTGCAACTCACTGCACGTCTGAGTCTCAACACTCCACCTTTTAAATTGAACAAAAATACCAAACGAAGCTTATTAATGGCTAGATTTGAGAAAGTTCTAAGTGTGAGTAATTAAGGGCTTGAGGCTCTAAAATTTGTTTTGTTTTGTACTAGTCCATGATTCAGTGAATCGATAGTCAGATGTAGTAATTTAAATTATTTAATGAAAACATCTAATGTGTATGTCGAAACCATTTTCCATGCCGATGTAGGACACTACCGTCTTGATTGTCTTACCAAAAGGCATGATAATGAGGAAGAAGACCTAAAATTATGGACTTCACCTTCAAAGAATGCCTTGCAATCACATTGGTAAGGAGTGATAAGAAGATCACAAAAATCCAACATGTCAAATGTTAGTTGATAGTGTTAATTAAAGAGTTATATGGTAAATTTAATATAAGACTTACTTATACTTGTTTCTTACTCTTTGCGTGTTGTCACATTTAAAATTGAGCCATATGATGACAATGATGATGATGATGATGGCAGCGAGGATGATGATGTTGATGAGGATGATGGTGATGATGATGGACATGATGATGATGAGGATGAAGAGATGGTTGCCTACAGATATAGGAACTTCAATGAAATCACCTTAATGATGATGATGATGATGATGTCGATGATGATGATGATGACAATGATGATGGTGATGATGATGTTGATGATGATGATGGCGATACTAATGATGCTGCTGCTGATGATGATGATGATGGTGATGATGATGATGATGCTAATTATGATGATGAAGATGACTATGATGATGATGTTGAGGATGATGGTGGTGATGATCATAGGTCAATGGTGATGACGATGACGATGATGCTAATGAAGATGATGATGATGGTAATGATGATGCTAATGATGATGATGATGGTGATGATGATGATGATGCTAATGATGATGATGATGAGTA
>LPNX010277835.1:455105-479811 GCA_001517045.1 Pseudotsuga menziesii
CTTGAACTAGTTGTTGATTCCATTTGGGAATTTTGATTTTGAAGAGGAATAGGGAATTTTTTGCCTTTTATTAGCATTTTAATTAGTAAAATATGAGATAATTGATTTTACTTATGCATTAGCAAACCAATTGGTAATGGAACATAATAAGTGTTTGTTGTATCACTTTGAAAATTTGATTTGATTTGTACAAAATAATATGATAATTTTTGTTGCATATTTTGAAAAATTGTTTCATAACAAGTTTTGGGTTCATATTAGGCCAGGAATATGCCTAGTTCATGGATTTTCTTGCTCGAATAAATTCATTCAAAAGTTTTGTTCTTGGGAATTAATGACCGTGTGTTTTCTTGTACGAGAAAGATATTTTCATGAGGTAATATCATTGCCATAATTTCTGCAAGTAAACCATTAAGAAATTGATTTCATGGGGAGGAATCGTAGTGCATAATGCATACAATACAACCCAACAAGCAAGTGATATCACGTAGGAATAAAATTTGCTTGTATTGATTAAGAATGTAGACTCACATGCAACCAGTCAAAGTGTTTGAAGAAATGCTTCAACCAACCAACACATTATTGCAAAATGTTTTAGGCATAAAATACAACCTTGTGTTTTCCTTGTGAATGGTGCATTTCCTTTGCCAACATAAATTTTAGTGGGAAATGGTTGTGGGGTCAATTCAAGGCATTTTTGGGTATGGAATCTCTTTACCTTGGATGTAAATACCTTTATTCCTATAGATCATTGTGACATCAATCCCTTTATATGGGAAAATCACTCCCCACAAAAAAATCACAACATTGATAGTTATGATATTATGAAAATGTTTTTGGTTGTGAGATAAAATCAATCTTATTCATATCCTTTCATTGCAAGAAATATTTCTTATAGTGGCACTGAAATAGTACAAGCGTTTCAATATCTTCCCCTTGTCTTCTTTGAATTATTTATTCTACATTTTTTTTGTTATATATGTTGGATTTGAAAATAGTTATGTTAGTATCATTTGATTTTAAGAAATCTTACTTAGAGTGGCACTCAAATAACAAAAGCATGCTAGTACAAGAATTCCAATATCTTCCCTTTTCCTTCTTTGAAGTATCTCTTCTACATTTTTTGTTATATATGTTGGATTTGAAAATATTTCTGTTAGTATCATTTGATTTTAAAAAATATTACTTAGAGTGGCACTCAAATAACAAAAGCATGCAAATATTTTATGTGAGTATTCTTATATAATTTTTGTATATGTTGGATTTTTGTTGAAATACATTGTTGGGGATAATTTGGAAGTTTAAAAACTTGATCATTGCATGGAGAGTAGCTATAACAATGCAATTAAATTGTTTACTCAAGGGGGAGATTGGATTGTCGAACAAACTAATGCTTGGATTTGTTATCATTGAAAATATTTGTTTGTGTAGAATGTGATGAATTAACATATAAAATAATGATTATCAAGTTACTATAGATACATAATGGCTTACCTTCTAATAGTCCTTCAAGTCTTTCAAATGCATTTGTTAAGTTCAAAAATGACTTGAAGGACTAGTACAATATGGTAAGCCATTATGGATCTATAGTAAATTGATAATCATTACTTTGTATGCTTGAATGATGCAAAATTTGTTTGAATATCATCATTATCAAGCAATAGCAACTTTTTAAAGGATGCTAGCTCAATGCTAGAGAACATGCCTAATTATAGGCAGGAGGTTGGTGGTTCGATTCCTCTGAGCCCTATCATAAATTTGTGACTATGAAAATGACTAAATTCACATATATATGACCATTGGTAGCTAATTTCCCGTATCTTATAGCACGATTAACATTTTGTCGTATTTAGCATAGTCATTAATATGTTATCATTTAGTAGTTTATTTAGTCGTATATTTGGTTATTAATTGCTGCAATCAGTGACTAAATCAGTGACTAAATCCGTGACTAAATCCATGACTAAATCAATGACTAAATCATTGACTATCAATGACTAAATCAATGACTAAACCATTGACTATCAATGACTAAATCAATGACTAATAATTCAAGCTACTAATGACTAAGTGAAATACAACTAAGTTAGTCAAGCTATAAGATAGTGGAAAATAGCTATTATTAGTCATCGACTAAAAAATAGTCATTTATAGATGGATTTTAGTCATTTTTTTAGTCGTTAATTTCTCATTTTGTACTAGTGGAAGTTGGGATTCCCAACAACACCTGTGGGAAAATAAGCTGCCTTGAAAAATAGGTGTCTCAAGTGCATAAGTCGTAGTCGATCTCAGGTTGGAACTCCTCAAGACCCTCAGGAGAGCCATAGCAGCCATCCTTATTTTTATCAGCATGCATACCCTTGACATCTCGGAATGGCTTCGACTGTGGCATTATATCGAGATAGGCAGTTAAGCTCCAATGCGTGCTTGTCAAACCTTCACACGTGCCATCGTCAAGTGTTATGATGACAACAAAGATGATCACATGGGCTCTTGATCCAATCGCCTCATGTGAAGATGCCAATTATGCCTCCCCTAAGACTCTCACCTCCTAATATCATTTTATAAATTGACCTCTAATCAGTCCTAGATCCCCTTGGGATGTATGGATTTGATGCTTGGCGCTCTGTTTATATCATCCTCATGCATCACATATTTCCTTGGTTATTATAGTCCCTTCTTTCTCGACGTACATCATGCCACTGCCTGTTTTTTTGATAGAATTCCTCATCATCACACATGCTCGATGGTAGCCATCAAACTCCTGAGACGTGACCTAGATGTCGATATTGCCCACCTCGACCCCTGTTTTGCAGTCTTTTTCCTTCTTCTCCTTACCCACACCTTTGGACGAGCAAAACATTTCTTGGATGTTGATTTCACATGCATGCCATCTCGTCCATTCAACTGGATGTCCCTTACCCCTCTTCATGCTCTGTCAGATGGTTAAACTTCATGCAAGTTTCTGTTGCGATACAGAACAAGGTCACCAATCTATTACCTTGCAGAATATCCATCATAGAAAATGAGAGGGCCTTACGTGGTTTTTCCTCAGCTCCTTCACTTATCCATCACGCACTTTCTTGCTCCAACCACAATCAGGGTCATTAATCTGATCCTTGTTTGCTCGCTACCATCCAAACATGTGGGGCCTTCCCCCCCATTTCACGACCATCTTATTCCCTATCAATCCTGCAGGTTGGGCAGTGAAAATGGTTCTTCGCCGTACATTCTCTGAGGGGGAATATCTTGACCATTTTAAGTTGTACAGACCTTCCAGGTATTGTGTTCTCGATGCGCCTTTAAGCTCCATGCATATTCCATTGCAAGGACACATTTTTGCCGAAGATCTAGTCTACTCCAAACCAAGCCATAGATTTTGCATGCCCTCCAGGCAGAACTTTCCATGCTCATCATTCATCACCAAATCCCTAATAACCACTGATCCGTGCTACCTTTCCTTGTAGTAGTAGGATATTTTCTTTGTTTTTCTTTCTCTTCTAGCCCAAAATTCTCAACATTATCAGGCCTAGAAATAATTCTCTTATTGCTTTTCACAATTCAATCACCACAGGTGCTGATTCAAAAATTTAGCACAAGTGCTAACACATTGTAAAACTATCCAAGAATTTGCTTGTTAAAGAAAAATAAGAGTATACCAATTTGATGAAAAAGTACACTGATGTGTTTTCCTGGATTTATGAAGATCTCAAAGAGTATGATACTTCTATCATACAACATACCATTCAAATAAAACCTGGTGAAAAACATTTTAAACCGAAATTGAGAAGAATTAATCCAATGTTGCTGCTTGTTATTGACAAAGAAATTAAAAAATTATTCAATGCTAAGATCGTAGTGACTCTGATATTTTCCAAATGGGTTACTAATTTGGTTCCTATCAGAAAAAAAGAATGGTGAACTTATGCTTTGCGTAGATTTCAAAAATCTTAAAAAAATATCATTGAAGGACAACTATCCATTACCCAAAATGGATCATATTTTGCAGAAAGTGGTGGGATCTGAAAGGATTTCGACTATGGATGGTTTTTCAGGATACAATGAGATCAAAGTGTTTCCTCAAGACTAAGAAAATATTTCATTTAACACACCATGGGATACTTTCATGTATGCAAAAATTCCCTTTGGTTTAATGAATGCACTGTCCAACGTGCCATGGACATTGCTTTTACGAAAGAAAATGATAAATTTGTGGTTGTCTACATGGATTATATATTACTGTATATTCAAAATCTGACAGGAAACACATGAAGCATTTGGAGAAAGTTTTTCTAAAGTGCGAGAAGTATGGCATATCATTGAATCCAAGAAAATCAAATTTTGCATTGGAGGAAGGGAAATTGCTGGGGCACATCATTAAAAATATGGTATAAAAATAGATCCAGACATAGTGAGTGCAATTTAGAAGGTTGAGTAACCAAGGAATAAAAAGTAAGTACAATCATTCATTGGACAGGTAAACTTTTTGAGGAGGCTTAATCCTAGTTTTGCTGAAATATTAATGAATATCACAAATATGCTGAAAAAGGACAATGAGATAAAGTGGACAGTAGATGCGAGGAAATATTTCAGAGATATTAAACAGGCTATCACAGAAGCCCTGGTGCAGGTAAGACCTGATTTTATTAAGGGTTTCCCAATATTTTCTTATGCTTTGAAACATAGTATTGCCAGATTTGTGTTATAGAAAAATGATCAAAATGATGAACAACCCATAGCTTTCTTCAGCAAGGTGTTAAGGGATGGATAATTAAAATATGATATTATGGAAAAGTAGGCATATGCTTTGGTAATTATTTGAAATATTTTAGAGCTTATGTTCTTCATTCACATATCATTGCTTATGTTCCTAGTAATGCGGTGAAGGGCATTCTCACACATCCAAATCCAGAGGGAAAAAGAGAAAAATGGATTGTTGTATTACTATAGTATGAAATTGAAATTAAGATCACTAAGCTGATTAAAGGACAAGCACTTGCAAAGATGATGGGAGATCCAAATTGTGAATCCTTAAAGATTATTTTTTTATCTAACCATTCAAATCGTATTGAGGCAGGGGTACATGTATTGTCTGAATTTTTTGTTTCCATGGTATTCTAATATCCTTTATGTTCTGCAAAATTTACAAGCTCCTGCAGGGTTAAGCAAAACAAGAGCAAGATCAGTGAAGCTGAAGGATGCAAATTTTTGTATTTTGAATCAATACCTCTATTGGAAGGATCGTGGTGGTGTTTTTCTCAATTTCCTTTTGGATAATGAAGCTCAATAAACTATGAAGGAATTTCATAAGGGAGATTGTGGTGAACATTATTCATGGAAGGTGACAACAAACAATATTTTGAGAGCTGGTTTTTATTGTCCTTCAATGTTTCATATGTTTACAAGGAGACTACTGCATGTCACTAATGACAAGTTTTTGATGGTAAGAGGAAATTGGTTCCACTCCCTCTCAATCCAATATCAATAGAACCACCTTTTTAGTAGTAGAGACTGGAATTTATTGGGGAAATAAATCTAAATTCTTCAGGACATCATAGATGGATTTTAACACAAACTAACTACTTCACCAAGTGGATCGAAGCAATACGTACAAGAAGGGCCACATATGCAATGACCACATGGAAATGGACTGGTTGAATCTTCAAACAAAATCCCGGTGAGAATTATTAAGAATTTGTTGGAGGATAATAAAAAGGATTGGAATACAAAGCTGAAATATGCTTTGTGGGCTGACAGAATCAACAAAAAAAGGGAAATTGGAATGTCACCATTCCAATTAGTATATGGAGCTGAGGTGGTTTTTCCATCATCTTTAGGAGTACCAGCCATGAAAATTTTGTAGGAAAAATAGGATGAACCAAATCACATGCAAAGGATAAAAAATCAAATCATAGAAATGAAGGAACTGAGAGACCAAGTTTATGATAAAGTGCAGATACATCAAGAGAAAATGAAGAACACTTTTGATAGGAACGTCAAGGAAGAACAATTTCAGAGAAATGATTTGGTTTTAAATTAGGATGCTCCTAGAGAAGATAAACATGGTAAATTTGATCACATGTGGGTAAGTACTTATATTATTGTAGTTTACAAAGGTGAGAATTCTTTTATTCTACAACATTAGGATGCGTCTCAGCTGAAAGGAGGTCCATTCAATGGAAGGTTTCTCAAACATTACTTATCCTGAGGGTAAGAGGTAATTTTTGTATCATAGTAGTATATATATCTTTATTTCTCAAATAGTTTATATGGTGAGATGAAAGATTTGAATCCCGCAAAGAAGGCCCTAAGATCTGGAGGGATAACCATGTTTCTTTAATTTTATAGTTTTCTTTTTATAAAAATAGAAATAAAAGAGAAATAAAAGTGTGAAAGGAGTGGGAGCATCCCAAGGGATTCATCACTGGTCTATGGGGTTCTTTTGTACCTCATAGGGAGGATAGAATACCCAATTAGAGCCAGCTTTCAACACTATTTTTTAGCTAAGTATTTGGAGGGGGTTATATCAGTGAAAGGAAGAATAAGGTTTGAAAATTTTCTTATCATGTGACCTCGAAGGATGTTAATGAAGTTATTCAAGTATTTTTAATGGCCATTTCTAAAGTGGAAATACAAAAAAAATGAAATTTTTTCAGTTTTCATCTTTGTAAATGTATGTGAATGAATAAAATATGCTCCAAGATGTATGATGACAGGGAATGGATAGCCTAGATGCACAACGGAGAACATCAAAGGCTGCAAATCATTTCTGCCAAGGGAAAATCGAGAGTGGAAAACGAAAAATTTTGGTTATAAAAGTTGGTGAATCTGCTTTCTGCTTTCCACTATTTTGTTGAAAGGAAAAGTCAGGAGAGAAAAAGTAGAAAAGGAAAGTTCCAGTTGTGAAAATTTGGTAAACCCGAGTTCTGTTTTCCACAGTAAGAGATCCAATGGTCAAGGATGACTCCACTGGGATAAATCAATGGCTCAAAAAGATGCAGAAAAACGGGATCAAAAAACAAAAATCCATAAATTTGGTAATGAAAAGTTGGAATCCCAATTTTCCACTTTTTGTCATCCCATAATATCAACCGTTCAGATAGCTTCTGCACCGATCAACATCCAGGAAGGGATTGGAAAGACGAAAAGCGAAAACATAAAAAAATTGCTTATGAAAAGTCAAAATCCCACTTTCCATTTTTCACAGCCCACAGGTTCCAATGGCTCAGATGAAAGCTTGATCTAGATCAACGAATGAAAATGGTTATGCTAATCTAAGGTGCAAGGAAGGAAATTTTTGGTGAGGATGTCGAAAGTGTAAGTATGGAAAATAATTAAAGGTGTGGATTTGAGCTACGATAAATTTATGACTAAAAATAAATCAGTGAACAGAAGTTATAAAAAAGATAAAGGATGTAATATAAATAAAGATGGAGGTTTAAGTACAATACAGATGGAGGCCTCATATTTGGGACAGTTTCAAATCAACGGTGGAAACTCATTCCGCTAATCTATCATGTATGGAAAAAGTAATGTTTCATATCCATGGAATGGCTTAAAGGGGCTGCATTTTATTAACGAAGGACATCTAATTATGAGTGAATCTACGACGGAGAGGAATTTCACTGATTCAACATGCGCGAATAAATGAACAATTTAAATATGTGAAATATGGTAGGTTCTTAAAATTTGAACGGTGGAGATTTAAAGAGGAGTTTGATCAAAGGATGTAATCAATTTCGCATGCTCAACTAGCATGGAGAAAGTCATAATGGAGGATTGTGAAATTGGGTAGGTCCGACAAGTTTGGACAGCAGAGATCTTGGCGGATCTTGGATCTATGATCAAAATTGATTTTGCAATGGGAATAAGCATGCAGTTTATCAGGATAGATGATTGCGAAATTAGGTAAAGGTTAGGTTATTCGATGGATAAATTGAATATTTAGATCTACAGCCAGTGAATATTTTTAAGACGATGAAAGGAAGAAATAATTTTGTAATTCATTTTGGGAAATTAGTTAGTGAAGAAGTTTAGTTTATTTCAAAAAATAGTTAGAAGCAAATAAATGTGTTTGAGACATGTACAGGCAATTGTGCCTATTTTTAAAATCAGTTATTTAAGATCATGAAGCAATTATGTATTTAAACAACATTTGGAGATGAAAAAAGGGTTGGAACCCCATAGATTTTGTGTTATGTACTTTTTGACCGATCTTTAATAAAATTACGGAGTTGAATGTTGGCCTTTTGCTGCAAAGATTCATGTGTATTTCGTAGTTACATTTTGTTACTTCCTTTCTTATGTGCATGCATTTCCTGTTAAACTTTCGATTATGTGTTCTTTCATTTCTGGAATGAGTGTGTAATAGTTTCAGAATTCATACATGTTTATGATTTGGCTATTATTTTAGATATCCACAAATTCTTTCCACTAAAGTTAATGCAAAATTCATCTTTTTAGTGCTTTGTATTGATGGAATGTCATTATTTGTTCTCTATCACCAGAAAATAGCATTTTGACTATGAATGAGGTATTATCTTGCCTTTGCAAAATATTTCCATGCAAACTGTTCTGTGATTCAAAAAAATATGTGTGACTCCATAGCCCAATGCATTCTTTCCTTGTTTCAACCAAAAACACAAACTAATTTTATTTATTTATTTATACATATGGCCTTGCTAAAACTAAATCAGTAGGATATCCCTCTCTGGGAAGAAAGAAGCCAACTTTCTTTCTTAAAGTGGTTTTGTTGTTAACTTGGGATTTACCTCCCACAACCTGGGTACATTCTAAGTGATAGAAAAGTGCACACTTAAAGGAAAAAAATCCATTGAAGATATGAAGAAGGGTATCTCAGAAGCACATGTACTTGCAATCCGTGGTTTCTCTAAATATTTCCTCATATTCTCATTTGCTTCAGAGAACACAGTGGTAGGGGTATTGCTATAGAAGAATCATGAAGGAAATGAGCAGCCCATTACTTTCTACAACAAGACATTCAGAGATGATCCTCTGAAATACATCATCCTACATAAGAAGACTTATGCCCTAGTGCATGACTTAAAGGCATTCAGAGTGTACATCCTATATTCTCATAGTATTTCTCATGTCCCCACAAGCATAGTAAAGGATATTCTGAATCAACTAGATCGTGAGGGACAAAGGGGAAAGTGGATAACAGTCCTACTTGAATATGACTTGGAGATCAATCCCACAAAGCTGACTAAAGGCCAACGATGTTATATTTTTATCAATTATGATAGTATGATCTTAGGATATTATCTGAGAGAATAACATACACAGCAATCAATCACAAGAGACAATAGACACAAATATTTTCCTCTGGGAAACCATAAAGGAGAAAACCCCGCAACTTCCTCAGAGATAGAAGAAGCACCAATGGCAGCAGTAAAAACCAAATATAGTAAGATGATCCTTGACAGTTGTTCTCTCTCTTATCCCAGCTCCTTCTCTCTCACTTATGTGCTACAACTAAGTGTGAGTGAAAATGTGTGTTAAATAGAGAGGCTCACTCTCTATTTACACTAATTCTCGACTTGACAATAACTCACTAGGGATGACTTCTCTAGGATATTATAATAACCCCAAGGCCCCATAATTGTGGGTACTTTAACCCTTAATCAATAAGGAGGGTTAGCCTCTCTCACTTTACATGACTTGTTTACATTATTGAATCTTCCGATAGGAACATCGGGGTACGACATGACTCAGTTACATTTCATATACTTCCCGAAATAAACAGTGGGGTACAATACATAAGATATACAAGTGAATACATTCTGAAGTTACAAATACATCAACACTCCCTCTTAACTAGGAGGGTATTCTCTTGACACAATTTATCAGCACAAGTCTTCTTCTCTGGATTATCTTCATCTTTAAGTCATCTTCATCAAGTCTGGATCATCGGATCATCATCAAATCTAGATCATCACTAGATCATCACTAGATCATCACTTGATCATCATCAAAGTTGGATCATCATTGGATCATGATCATCATTACTACTTCTTCCATCTTGATCAACTAGTTCTATCTCTTAATGCTTCTCGTCGTAAGAATTTCTACAGATCCAACCCTTTTTCATGCTGGTTGTATTCCTAGCCTACACATAGATCTTCATTTTCTTCAACACTTATATCTAACCCAGTAAAAAAGTCCCTCCCAGCACTTATATTTGGCTATGGAAAGGCCTAGCCTGCCCTCATGTCAGAATGGCCCTGCCCTTACATCTGGCCATGGGAGGGCCCAGCCTGCCCCCATGTCAGAATGGCTCTGCACTTAAATCTAACCATGGGAGGGCCCAACCTTCCCCCATGTCAGAATGGATCTACCCTTATATCTGACCATGGGAGGGCCCAGCCTGCCCCCATGTTAGAATGGCTCTACCCTTACATCTGACCATGGGAGGGCCCAACCAGCCCCCATGTCAGAACGACTCTGCCCTTACATCTGACCATGGGAGGCCCTGCCTACCACCATGTCAGAATGGATCTACACTTATATCTAACCATGGGAGGTCCCATCTTTCCCCCATGTCAGAATGGCTCAGCCCTTATATCTGACCATGAGAGGCCCTGCCTACCACCATGTCAGAATGGAACTGCACTTATATCTGACCATGGGAGGCCCTGCCTACCACCATGTCAGAATGGATCATGGACTCATCAATTCCTCTTACAAGGAACCTTGATCTAGAGAACACCAAGCTTCTCCTTGAAGTACTCAAACTTCACTCTGGCTAATGAGTTGGTCAATGCATTAGCTATATGCTCATCTGTCACAACATATTGGAGCTTCACTACTCCTCTCTACACCATATCCCTGATATAGTGGTATTTGATCTTAATATGATTTGACTTGTCATGGAACACTAGGTCCTCTGTCAAATTCACACAACTTTGGTTGTCACAATATATACAAGTAGCATCCAACTAGAGATCAAACAAATCAGATAGTAGCTTCCTCAGTGACACTGCTTCACAACTAACCGAACAAGCTGTGACATACTCTGCTTCACCTGTATTTAGTGCCACATAGGATTGTTTCTTGCTAAACCAAGATATCACACCTGATGCCATACTGAAGAAGCACCTCAAAGTGATCTTCCTATTAATGGCACTGCTTGCCCAATCAAAATCAAAATAACCCTCTAGGTTAATCTTCTGATCCACCTCATACTTAAGCCCATAATCAATTGTACCCTTAAGGTACCTCAGAATATGCTTTGCAATAGTCAAGTGAACATGTCTAGTATCCATCAGGAATTGGCTCAATGTGTTCACAGCAAAGCAAATATCATCTCTCGTATTCATCAAGTGCATCAAGGACCCAATCATTTGACGATACATCGTAGCATCAACCAAATCTGATGAAGCATCACTCAATAGCTTCAGGTTTGATGCCATAGGTGTGGTCATGGCCTTGCAGTCCATCATCTTGAACCTCTTCAGGATCTCTACTGCATAATTCCCTTATTTGAGAGAGATTCCATCTGTATTCTACCACATCTCCATGCCTAGAAAGTAATGCATCATACCCAAGTTGTTCATTTCAAACTCAGCAAAAAGCTTCCTCTTTGTATCAGTAATCAACCCATATTCACCTGTTACAAACAGATCATGTACATATAGTAGGAATATCAATGGGTTCCCTTCTTCAACCTTGTAGTAAAGGTTGGAATCCTCTTTACTCTTGGTAAATCGCAAACTGGATAGGAAGCTGTCAATTCTGCTATACCATGTCATGGGTTCCTGTTTCAAACCGTACAGGGCTTTCTTCAACTTATACACATGAGTGTCCTTGTCATGTGTCTCAAAACCGAGTGGCTGCTCCACATACACTTCATCTTCAACTACACCATTCAAGAAGGCAGCCTTGAAATCCATCTGGTGTATCTCCGATTTCATTACTACATCCAGAGCAAGTATTAATGTGATGGAAGTGTATCTGGCTACAGGTGCAAAATTTTCTTCATAATCTATTCCTTCTTTCTAGGAGAAGCCACGATCCACAAATATTGCTTGATATTTCTCTATGCTACCATCTGCAGCATGCTTGATATTGTGGATCCATTTGGAAGTCACAACAGACTTCCCTTCTGGTCTAGGGACAACATCCTAGACATCATTCTTCATGATCGACTGGTACTCCTTGATTATAGCATCCTTTCATTCTTTCTTCTCTGCCACTTCTTCATAGTTGTAATGTTATTTATCAATGATGTCACACAATAGGGCTACATAACCAGAGTAGGATATAGTTCTTTTCCTCTCTCTATGTATCTCTTCTGGAGCCCCATATATTTCTGCATCTTGGATAGCCTCTCATACCCATGCAGGTTTCCTCTTGTGGGGATTCTTCTCTTGGGGTGGATCTACAGGTTCATGTGGTTCTTCTATTTCTCGATATTCTTCTTGAGTTGCATCATTCATGGTTGTGTCTTGGATTCTGGGTAGCTCTGTTTCTTCAGGTTCTTCAGCAGGTCTCTTTCTGGATTTGTTGTAAGCTAAGTCTTCATCAAATGTTACGTCCCTGCTGATGTCGATCTTCTTGAATCCTAGGAAATATATTCTGTAAGCCTTCAAGATTTCATTATATCCCATAAATATACCGTTCCTCCCTAAAGGATCTAACTTTTTCCTTTTTTCTTTCGGAATGTGTATGTACACTAGATAGCCAAATATTTTGAGATGATTGACTTCTGGTTTCTTGCCGAAGAATACTTCCTCAGGTGTTTTTTTCTTGAGTACTCTATGTGGAGTACAGTTCTGTACATACAGAGTTGTTCTAGCAGCTTCTGCCCATAGATGAATGGGAAGATCTTGATCATGAAGCGTTTCCCTTGCAGCTTCCATGATTGTTCTATTCTTCCTTTCTACAACCCCATTCTGTTGTGGATTATATGGAGTGGTCAACTCCCTCTTAATCCCTAAATCTCTGCATAACTCTTTGAATTCATTTGACATGAATTCTCTACCATTGTCTCATTGAAAGGTTTTGATCTTCTTTTCTGTGTGGCTCTCGATCAAGGCTTTTAATTCCTTGAACTTATTGAATACTTCATATTTGTTCTTTAAGAAGTATATCCATGTCTTCCTAGAAAAATAATCAATTAAAGAAACATAGTATACATACTCACTTAATGAATTGGATGACATTGGTCCACATACATTGTAGTGAATGATTTCCAATATCCCTTTTTCCTTGCTCTCACTACTTGGAAATTTCTTCTTTGTGTTCTTTCCTTTCACACATCCTTTGCAGACACCGTCATGTTTTGTCCGTATTTCTAGAAGACCTTCAACAACTTTGCTTGCAAGTGGTAGTGCCCTATAGTGCACATGCGCAAGTTTTCTGTGCCAAAGTTCATTTGGCTCTACTGAGTCATGGACGAAATATTGTTCTGGTTTGCTGTTCAATTTGTATAGTCCTCCCTCTTGCTCTACAATTACTACTGCATCATCTATAGTCTTTCCCTTTGGCCACATAAGGACTTGGCCATATACAAATGAAACCCTCATGCCTTTTGCATCTAATGCACATATGGAGAGGATATTATTCTGTAGTCCCAGTACAAATAATACATCCTTCATCTTCATAGACTTTCCAGAGTCTATTTTATAGGAGGATTCACCCCTACCTTTTATTGGATACTGGTAGTCATCCCCAAGTTTCACCTTGTGGGGTGACTCATGTTCAGATAGTTTCACAAATTATTCTTTGAATCCCGTCATATATTTGGAATCCCCACTATCTATAATCCAATCATTGCTTCCATGTGTGATAGTTCCCGTGATAGCAGAAATCAAAACATATTCTTCATCACTTGAAGAATCATCACTTTCTTGTCTGGATCTCTTCTTGGAAGGTTCATCATCCTCTGCAGCATGAGGCTGCATGATGTCTTCTCTTGTTGTTATTCTTCTTGTGGGAGTCTCTTTTGTTTCTAGGATATTTTTTGTCATATTCTCCTATCTCATCACAAGTAAAACATTTGAGTTGATTTTTTTTCTGGAGTGAGGATGCTTACCTTTAGAATGATGATAGTCCCTTCTGTTTTCTTGGAGTGTACTAAGAGAGCTTGATCTTCACTTCCCATATTTTCTTCTCGGGCTGATATTCGAGCTTCTTCTTGTGAGCATTCCTCCCACACTCTATTGAAGGTGACTAGCTTTCCTCTAGCACAGATCCATTGAATGAAAGAGTCCCATGACCTAGGGAGACCATTCAAGGTAGTCATCATAATTTCTACATTCTCTACTTATTCATCCATTGCTTCAAGTTGTTATTTGATTTGGGAGACCCTTGTAAAGTATGGATGTATGGTCTCCACATTTTGGATCTTTACACTCTTCAATTGGTTCCTGAAAGTCATCTTTTGGTTTATGTTATTTCCTTCAAATAGCTTGGTCAGGGCATCAGACATTGCCTTAGGTGTCTTTAGGGAGGACACATGTGGTGTGATGTGATCCTTGATTGAATCAACAATAATCCTCTTAGGCATGACCAATTTATTTTTGTGTAAGGCATTAGCTTCATCTCCTTCTGGAACTAGAACCTCTTCAGTGATGTAAGAGTCCAACTCATTTTCTTCCAGAACCAGGGAGATCATGTACTTCCAGGATCAGAAGTTATCAGCTCCCTCAAGCTTTTCATCAAGCTCAGTGTGATGAGACATATTAACTAAGAACGTTAAATGGAAATAGAAAATATTTAGATCTTACCAATTTGAGAAGTTGAAAATTGGACCTGGAGCTGATCTTCCGCAATGCTGCTTTTTTGGTTCCAAGGAAAATTAGGGTTTGACTTTCCTGGAGTTCTACCAACCAAAAACCTTGATTGTTGTCTCTAAACTTTGATTTTGAGGAGGAGAGCAATTATAACCTGGGCTCACTCAAAAATCCCTCTTCAATGAGAATCCCTAATTTCCCGATGTAGTGATAGGTCAAAAAATTAAAGTGCTCAGATTCAGATTCTACTTCGACAAAAAGATGTGCGCTTCAATGGAGGTTTAGTCCAGCCTCCTTTTGCTGATAAATTGTGGAGAGAGACCCAAAAGGTAAGAAGCCCTAGATTTTGTAGCTGCACAGTGTCTTCTTCTCAGGTTAGCTCTGATACCATGTTATATTTTTATCAATTATGACAGTATGATCTTAGGATCTTATTTGAGAGAATGTCATGCCCAACAATCAATCACAAGAGACAATAGACACAAATATTTTCCTTGGGGAAACCATAAATGAGAAAACCATGAAACTTCCTCAGAGATAGAATAAGCACCAATGGCAACAATAAAATCCAAACATAGTAAGATGATCTCTGACAACTTTTCTCTTTATTATCCCAACTCCTTCTCTCTCACTTATGTGCTACAACTAAGTGTGGGTGAAAATGTGTGTTAAATATGGAGGCTCACTCTTTATTTATACTAATTCATGACTTGACAATATCTCACTAGGGCCGACTTCTCTAGGAGAGTCTAATAACCCTAGGGCCCCACAACTATGGGGACTTTAACCCTTGATCAATAAGGAGGGTTAACCTCTATGAATTTACATGACTTGTTTACATTATTGAATCTCCCGATAGGAACATTGGGGTATGACATGACTTAGTTATATTACACATACTTCCCATAATAAACATCGGGGTACAATACATAATAAATACAAGTGAATACATTCCGAAGTTAGAAATACATCAAAAAGCAACTGACCAAACTCATGGCACAATCTAACTATGATTCTCTCAGCCTACACATGATTGTTGAATTGTCAGTAGTAGAGAAAAATACTAAGGGAAAACCAGACCCCCAAGTAGCTGAGCATTTCCTATCATCCCCATGGTACACTGACATTATCTTCATGTTACAACATCTGCAAGATCCGCAGGGTATGGACAGAATAAGGGCCATATTTCTCAAGTAGAAAGCATCAAGGTTTTGCATCTTAAATGGAAAATTGTATTGGAAAGAATGAGGAGGGGTTCGACTGAACTGTGTAAATGAACAAGAGGAAAATAACCTCATTGAATAATTCCATGCACGAGAATGTGGAGGTCATCATTATTAGAAGGCCATTGTCAAAAATATCATTATGGCAGGATTTTATTGCCCCACTATCTTTTCTGATAGCCATAAAGAGGTTGATGCCTGCCATAAGTGTCATATCTTTGAAGAAAGGAGGAATCTTATACCATTTCCTCTGAATCCCAAACACGTGGAGGCCCCTTTCCAGTAAAGGAGGTTGTATTTTATTACAGAGATAAACCAATCTTCCTCAGGATAGCACAGGTGGATCCTCACTTCGATTGATTATTTCACAAAATGGATTGAATCCATCCCAACTAGACCAAAAACTAAAACAACGATTGTGCAGTATCTAGAAGAGCACATTTTTTCAAGGTTTTGGGTTCCTAGAAAGTTGATCACTGACAATGCTACTGCATTCAATTAAAAGAAGATGGAGGAATTTTGCTTCAAGTATCACATATAGCTCGGGCATTCCACAGCCTACTATCCACGAGGAAATGGGTTGGAAGAATATTCAAATAAGAGCCTAATGAGGATCATCAAAAATATTCTTTAGGAAAACAAGAAGGCCTTGCACACAAAATTGAAGCATGGTTTGTGGGTTGACAAAATTAGTATAAAGAAGTCGATTGGCACCACACCATTCTAGCTGGTTTATGGTTCTGAGGTATTTTTTCCTAGTTTCATAAGCTTGTCAGTAATGATGCTGCTACAGGAATAACAAACCAAAACGCATCCAAATCAAAGGAGGATGTATCAATTGATTGAACTGCAGTAGCAAAGGGAGCAATTGTTTGATAAAACTCAAAACTTTCAAGAGAAAATGAAAGATATCTTTGACAATAGGACAAAGCTTGATGATTTCCATATGGGGGGTGTAGTTTTTTTATGGGATGCACCACATGAATAGAAAGGGAAGCATGGTAATTTTGATCACCTATGGAAAGGACCTTATAAGATTTCAACTTTTAGAGGAAATAATGCCTACATATTGGAGTGTTGGTTGTGGATCCTGATCTTCGAGATCCATAGATATTATTCAGCTGTGTTTTTACCCCAAGTTTAGTGTACACTCGTTCCCCCACTTTTCGGATGTTTTTTGGCCAAAAAATTTGTGGACCCATGGTATTGGGTAAACTGTAGTATTTTCCCATGGTATTTCCCCTATAAAATAAAATTATTGTAATAAAAGTGGGTATGGTATTGCATTGTATTGTAGTATTGTAAAAAGTCTATGTCATTGTGTGAGAGAGACTGTGAGAGCGTGAAGAGGAAGTGTAGCAGTATTGATGCAGGTTGTATCCCTTCATCTTTCTAGGAAGTAATAAAAGGACTAACAATTTCTATGTGGACCACTATTACAAAATGAGAAATTAATGACTAAAAAAATGACTAAAATCAGGCTAAAAACGACTATTTTTGAGTCGGCGACTAATAGTAGCTAATTTCCACTATCTTATAGCATGACCAACTTAGTCGCATTTCACTTAGTCATTAATATCTTGACTTATTATTCATTGATTTAGTCATTGATTTAACCATTGATAGTTAATTATTTAGTCATTGATTTAGTCGCTGATTGCAACAATTAATGACAAAATATATGAGTAAGTAAACTACTAGATGATAAGATATTAATGACTAAGCTAAATACGACTAAGATACGAGAAATTAGCTATTATAGTTGTAGATATACGAATTTAGTCATTTTTGTAGTCACAAATTTATGATAGGGCATGGAGGAATTGAACCACCAACCTCCTACCTATAATTAGGCAGGTGCTCTACCATTGAGATAGCACCCTTTAAGAACTTGTTATTGCTTGACAATGATGATATTCAAACTTATTTTGCATCATTCAAGCATACAAAATAATGTTTATCAAGCTATTAAGTCTGGAATTGGGTCAACACAGTTACAGACTTAAAAAATGACAATTTTTACATACAAAAGCATGTGTTGCACTTCAAACCTTGGGCTTGAAATCCTTGAAGCCAGGGCAGAAGGAGTTAAACGTGTTATCGTACAAAGAGTTTTTGCAGCATTAGTATGTACTTCAGGGAAATTTTGCTTTGCAATATAGGAAACAAACTAAATTAGTGAACATACTTGACTCTCTTAACCCAAAAACTATATTAACAACTAACTAAATCACAAACATAACAAAGAATCTGAGGTTTTAATGATTGGAAAGAAGGAAAAAATGATTAAATTATTGTCTACTATAAGCCAAAAAGCAGTTAATGGGACTGTTTAGCACATCACTATAATCCATCTATATACACACTGAAGAATCCAATGATATAGTGCCTAGCACATATACACTTATTTCCTTATGGAGGAAGGACCTAAGAATCCAATACCAGATACACTCATCCAACATACTTATAGGTTAACTCAACTTGTCTACAAACATTTCAAGCAAGTCAGTATCAGCTAGCCATTGCATAGTGTCATCAGTATACATATGATCATCTCCTCCAACAAGATGAATTAAAATCTGAATATAAAATGAACATCATAATTAGAAAATTATTTTGAACCAAAATTGGAATGCTTGCTTAGAAAATAAAACAAAGAAGTAAACATTAACGTTTGCAGCATAATATGACAACATTGATATTTGTAGCAAACTAAATAAACAAGGATATTGCAACAAACTATTGAAGAAATGAGTGCAAAATATCACAATAAAAAGAAGTATTCTAGATAGAAATCTACAAATTGAATAATTATTACTATTACAACTTACCAGTAACTAGTATTTATGATAAACTAATTTATTATCTTGTAAATTTAATTCCATATTTTCAGAAAGATATGATAAAGAACACATTATTGTAATTTTAATATTGGGATCTTGTATAACAGAACTATAGAATATGTGTTAATATTGATCTAGTAGTTCAGTATAGAAAAGAAACATTGACTAAAAACAAAAATGAACTAAATGAATCTGTGTCTATTATTAAAATAGCAAATCATGACAGATCTGACCCAACAATATATCGGTAGTGTTATCACTCCAGGAAACTCCTCTAGGTTGTAGCTTGAGGATTCCTGGTAACTTAAATGTTTTTATGGTTTTTTCTAACTGGATCAAGTCAGATGACCCACAGGACCTCACACTCTCAAGACATGCACAAAACTCAGTCAAAGATGAGGCTTGTAACTACCACTGTTCAGAGGTTTGCTAATAGGGTGAAAAGATGGAGAACTTACTATGCTGGAGGATTCATTTATAAAACATTTACATATAAATGGCTAATCATAACAAGGAAGGTACTTGCAATTCAACTCATCAACATACACATAGGATGAAAACTATCAGACATTGAATAACATGAATCAAACTGAATCAAACATTCAGGCACAAGCATAGAATAGATAAGATATGGAAGCTAAACCTATGATAGAAAAAGAGATTATATTAGGTCATGAATAATATGAGAAGCTTGACAATAATAATGGTCTACAGGTCCCTAAAGTCAAACTCTTGCTTAAACATAATTATTAGGATTTATAGCCTTTAAAACAATATTTAGATCCTGAAACGTTGGATCTGATTTACTAAAAATAGATAAAATAACTTTTTTTTGCAAAATTAGGTCAAAAACCCTAATTTAAGTACTAGTCTATCTAACTCTAACACTTGTTCACTCATTGAACTCTTTGATAACTATAGTGATTACTGAAGTAGAGCGCTAACCTACTATCTGATAGATAAGCCACGGTTGGTCAAAAATAGGTAGGGTTTGTGACCCGTTTATCCTTGATCGCATTCTTAAAACTGGAACAGACCCCCTCCACTGGTGCTTTTCATCAATATTCAGCTTTAGAATTCATCTCTAAGGTGTTTGTACCCATAAAAAATGGTTCTATGTTTAAACATATCATTCTTCCCCCTTGTATGCTTTCAATGGTGAAGGAAGCAGAATCTCGGGTCTGTTAGCTATCAAAAGATCTGCTTTTAGTGGCTAATGAACAGCTGCTGTGTTCACTAAGCCACCGAAAGCTCTATTTTCTACAAAATTTAATTAGCTTTTAAATCAACCTTTTAAATATTTTACCTCTGTCTTTCCAGTATTTCTTCCATTTGCAAAGGATTTTACAAAGCAGAAACAACACAAGCTTCCTCAAGATCCAAAAATCTTGTTGTTTCCTCTGCTAGGGTTTCTAGTGCAAAGTGAGCTTGAGAGATAGGATTTGAGTTGGAATTCTTCATCTGCAACCTCAATAGTCTGATAATCCTGTACAAATTTACTCGTAACCTTTTGGTACTTATTCAACCTGCATAATATTTGAAACATCATGGGCTACCTCTAGATCCTGAAAGCTTGCTGCTGCCTCTACTAGGGTTTCCAGCGTAAGGTGTGCTTTAGGGTTAGGGTTTGGATTTTCCTTCTAATATCTCTAGTTCATGTATTTTCCCTAATAGCTGGTTGATTCTATGGGACCTAGGTTTGATCTTTGAACTCTTCAAAATTTGCAACAAATATTCATGGATTGATAGATGAGGTAAAAAATTCCACCTGGAGAACTAACAAGTCATCTTTTTCCCTAAAAATTTGGCCAAACTGCTAAAAAATGGGGCTCAGAGATGGATTTGGTCCTTTAAATATGTTATGCTTGTGTATAAACCAAAATAGGTTTTTGTATATTGGTTTGTTTTGAGAAACAACCTCTCTCAGGTTTTTGGATTTCGTTCTAATTTGCCTGGGATCTGTATTTCAAAAACATGTGTAAAATAGGAAATTATGAGATCTGAAAATTAGGTCTCAGAGATGGATTTGATTCTCCCAATATGAAACACTTGTAGGAAAAATGAGAGAGGATATTATTCTCGGACTTTTTAGGAACAAACACTCTGAGAATTTTTCAAAATGATTCTCTAGTCACTCAAAATCTTTATTTTAAAAATATGTCTTTTCATAGTAAAACGCCACTTTCGGTGGCTTGGAGCGCACTGAAATTTTGGTCTTAGCTGTCGAAAGCAGATATTTCAGTGGCTAATGAACCATTGGTATGTTTTCCTAAGACACCAAAAGTCCCTTTCCAAAAAACATGATCAATAGGCTTTCGGTGGTTAACGTGGTCCTAAGCCGAAGCTGTTAGCAGCCAAAAGCTGGCTTTTCGGTGGCTAATGAACTGTCGAAAAGTCCGCCTAAGACGCCTAAAGATAAAATTTCAAATTTTCTTGAAAAAAAGAGCACCAGTTATTCAAACTTTGTTAATCACATATAAAATATCATAATGCATCTTGAAATCCTCATCATTGTGCAAAAATATATTTTCTGAGTTTGACTGAGTGAAAACTAATTTATTTAGGAAATAACATCTAGCTCCTACTTGGGTATGGGAACCTCCCTATCAGGTCCCAAGTACCCCAGAACAAAATGCCTTTCCCGAAAAATAAGAATTGAACCTATTTTCTACTGTTCCATTGGGTGTGGAGTCATTTCTCCTTTATAACTAATACCCTACAATATGCCTATAGCCCGCTTTGCTTATTCACGAAAACAACTAAAAATGACCTAGCTGGTCATATTAAGAGCTTATTTTCCTATCTATTCCTACTCCTAATTCTAATTAGTATAGGCTTCTTATCACATGACATCATGTGTCCAATTAAGCCATGTCAGAAGTTTCTTTGCTGAACTTATCCTTTATCTTGACCCAAAAAATAAATGAAACCCTAGAATGTAGTAATGTATTTTTAAAGGGTGATAGAACCAGCTATCATCTGACAAAAATATTTTGATATTTACACTACTTATAAGTTCTAGATAGTCAGCAATAGGGTCATAAAAACCATAAAGGAATACCTATCTATGTTGCTATTCCAACTGAATGAAATGCTGCTGCTAGCTACTTTCAGTGATCTCCACGTTATCTATAGATTGTTCAACCTCTGACTGGGAAGGATGAGTTATTCCCTACTGTTATGGACTTTTCATATCATTGTCTTCCTCCTCATATATGTTGCACTCTTCCTTTGTCTGTAAATCAGAAAAATGAGGGCTTCCTTTAGTATTTGCTGCAGATCCAAATTTGTTACATGCTATTTCTTCAATATGCTCATTATCTTTTGGGTTTCCAAATGGGACAAACTGATCTTCTTGACACCCTAAGTCAGCAGAAGCATTTGGTACAAAGTCAAAAGCATCTATATTATGGTTAACATTTTGAATATCATTAATATCTCGATCTCAATGAGAGGTGTCCCCTATTGCAACATACTCTTCATAGCTATCATTAACCATAGCATGCATATGTCTCTGATCATCTCTTTGCTGAAAAGTAGAACTAAAATAAATTCCAGAAGTGGAAAAATCCTCACAAAACTTAAAATATTCTTCTTCATCATCAGCAGCCTTTCCATCAAAATTTAAAATGAAAGGTACATAAGGAGAAAAACAATTTTCTTGTTGTTCTTCTTTATTACTTGATGACCTCTGTAAATTTATCTCCTCCTCTCTGCTGTTGTTTCCCCTAGTCTGTAAAAGTGAAAACTGTGGATAACTCTTACTGATTTCTATTGGATTTTGACCAGCAGAAAACTGATCCTCATGGTTCATAATTAAAAAGATTAACTCTTCAGATTTATGGAAATCAGAAATAATAGTATTTGGAGACCCTTCATCTTCTTCATTACTCCTTTCTAATTTATGTTTATGGGAAAGTACATCATCATGAAGATCATAAGAGAGATGAAGTAGCTCTTGAGTGATATATTCTTCTCTTTTTACCTTTTCATCCCGAGAATGCAACTTATATTCTTCACAATAGTTATCAAATGAAAACTCATCTGAATAGTACCTTTTACAGTGCTCAATGAATGCTTTGTAAAAATCCTTCAGTGATGAAATGTTGGAAGGAGGTAAAGAAAAATACAACTAACATGCATCACCATATAATGAATGCATGAACATATTCATGCTGCAAATCTAATAGGTCCATGCATTCACGAAACTTGAGGAGGTGTTCTACAGGATTGTCTTCTTTTTCCTCTTTGAAGATAGGTAGAAAATCTCCCCATTCGGACATATCTGGTAGTGGATGTGGGAAACCGGGAACTGAAGAGAAGTCAAGGGGTGCAAACCTCCAAGCCAAAAGAGCAGCAAATTATTTTGACATCTTAATATTGTGGATTCACCACTGAATTCATCCTTCATGGAGTTTCCAGGGATGAGATCTTCATAAGCAACAGTGCTTGAAGATTCCCCAAGCCTAATTTTTTTTGATTTACTTATAAACTTCTGAGAACTAGATGCTTCAACAGAAGAAGATTGAAATGGAGGTCTATTTGATATAACAGTAGAAATATCTCTTGAAATACCTCATGTAACTCCCCTTGCAGCTCTGGAGGTCTACCTTAGGGAAACCCTAGCTCTTCTTAGAATCTCTTCTAGATCTGAAACAGGTGTTACTGGTGGCCTTTAGGGTTTTCTCTGGTACTTGGTCTTCTTCAAGCCACCTTATTTCAATGGAGTTTCCAAATAGATTATTACAACCAAAATAGTGTCCAAACTTTTTCTATCATCAAAGTAGGATCTATGTCGTCTCCTAGGGAAGATGAGCTTAAATCTCCTCTCCCCTGTAACGACACCAATTTGTTATCATTCCAGGAAACTCCTCTAGGTTGTAGCTCAAGGATTCCTGGTAACTTAGATTTTTTTATGGTTTTTTCTAACTGGATCAAGTCAGATGACCCACAGGACCTCACACTCTCAAGACATGCACAAAACTCAATCAAGGATAAGGCTTCTAACTACCACTATTCAGAGGTTTGCTAATAGGGTGAAAAGATGGAGAACTTACTATGATGGCAGATTCATATATAAAACATTTACATATAAATGGCTAATCATAACAAGGAAGGTACTTGCAATTAAAATCATCAACATACGGATAGGATGAAAACTATCAAACATTGAATAACATGAATAAAAATGAATCATACATTTAGGCACAAGCACAGAATAGATAAGATATGGAAGTTGAACATATGATAGAAAAAGAGCTTATATTAGGTTCTGAATAATATGAGAAGCTTGACAATAATAATGGTATACAGGTCCCCGAAGTTGAACCCTTGATTAAAAATAATTCTTATGCTTTATACCCTTTACAACAATATTTAGATCCTGAAAAGTTGGATCTGATTTACTAAAAATAGATAAAATAACTTTTTTTTGCAAAATTAGGTCAGAAACCCTAATTTAAGTACTAGTCTATCTAACTCTAACACTTGTTCATTCATTGAACTCTTTGATAACTGCAGTGATTACTGAAGTAGAGTTGTAATCTGCTATTTGATAGATAATCCATGGTTGGTCAAAAATAGGTATGGTTTGTGACCCATTTCTCCTTTATCACATTCTTAAAACTGGAACAGACCCCCTCCACTAGTGCTTTTCATCAATCTTCAACTTTAGAATTCATCCCTGAGGTGTTTGTACCCATCCAAACTGGTTCTGTGTGTAAACATATCATTATGAACCCTTTTATGCTTTCTGTGGTTAAGGAAGCAGAATCCTGGGTCTGTTATGTTAGGGTACACAGGGTACTCCCAAAGGACCGAACACCAAGAATAGCCGCTTCACACAAACAGATCACAGATCAATACACCAATGTTTGTCATGTGG
>LPNX010277835.1:481340-514549 GCA_001517045.1 Pseudotsuga menziesii
TGGAACTAACCTTGCCTTAAGTCTTTCAACACTTCCATCTAATGCATACTTAGTTCTGTAGAACCATTTACATCTGACAAGTTTTCTTCCTTTTGGAAGAGGAACAAGATCCCAAGTATCGTTCGCCATTAAGGAACGATATTCTTCATCCATAGCTGCATCCAAATCGGGATTTCCTGAAGCTTCTGCAAAAGTTTCTGGATCGTGATTCTTGGAAACTTGAGCCAAAAGAGAAGAGGCTCGCTGAAACTAAGAACGTGTTTGACGTTGATCTCTAGGATCAGCAGCAAGATCACCAGCTGCTTCACATGTTGAATGGACCCATAGAGGAAGTATTGGTGCTGGTACAATTGGAGGAACATGAGCAGGCGGAGGTGGATTTTCATCCTCACTGTCTTCATTAGAAACTGGAGTTGGAAACCTGTTAAGGAAGCTGGAAGAAGAAGAAGAAGAAGGCACATTCGTTGAATCAGGCTCACAGGCCAAAGATGGCACACCCGCCAAGTTAGGCTCGCAGGCTAAGAGATTTTCATCAAATTTAACATCTCTTCTAATGATTATATCATGAGAATGTGGCTGAAGAAGTCTATAACCTTTTACATCTTCAGAATATCCAACAAATATGCACTTTTCACTTTTAGGCTGCAATGCTTTCTGTTTTTCATCCGGAATATGAGCCCATGCTTCACAACCAAACACACGAAAGTGACTTACATCTGGTTTAATTTTACTCCATGCTTCTTCCGGTGTTATACCCTGTAAAACTTTAGTGGGTGTGCGATTTACTATGTAATTTGCACAATTTATGGCCTCAGCCCAATATTGAAGAATTAGTCCTTTAGATTGGATCATACAATTAGCCATTTCTTTTAAAGTGTAGTTCTTCCTTTCAGCTACACCATTTTGCTGTGGTGTATATGGAACATTGTGTTGTTGTTGGATTCCTTGTTCAGTGCAAAAAGTAGTGAATTTGTTGTTAACATATTCTTCTCCATTGTCAGATCTTAACTACATAATTTGATGACCAGATTGTTTTTTAACAAGGGCCTTGTAGGCCAAGAACATGTTAAATACTTCGCTCTTAAGTTTTAAGAAGTAAACCCAAGTGTGTCTGGAGTAGTCATCAATGAAAGTTAAGAAATATTTGAAACCAGAAAATGAAGCAGATGGAAGAGGGCCACACAAGTCACTATGCACAAGCTCTAAGGGAACCGAGGCGTGCCAAGAGGCACGTTTGTCAAAACTGTCTCGATGATGTTTTCCAAGTACACAACCGGAACAAACACCATCCTTGCAAGATACCAGCGGAAGACCAGTCACCATATTTTCTTTACATAGTTGTTGCAATGAGCGATAATTTAAATGACCAAATCGCTCATGCCAAAGTTTGCTCAAGTTATCACTATGAGCAACAAAAACTGAAGGAAAAGGTGATGACCCAAAGTTGTTAAATTTGTACAACCTGGTAATATCATCAGTAGTTCCAGTAGCAAGGACATTTTGAGGATTTTTAAAATCCTTGATTACAACTTGGTGAGGTGTAAACATCATAGTTTTGCCTTCACCTGAATGAGTAATTTGATAGACTGATAACAAATTGCAGGAAATTTTTGGAACACATAGTACATCACTGAAATGGCCATTCTCTACTGGAACTGTTCTAGATCCTACAACACTTAGAGATCTATCATCACCAACAAATATTTGTTTGGTGTTACATTCATGCATAGTAGAAAAGATGGATTTATCCTTAACCATATGATAAGATGCTCCAGAATCAATGAGCCATTCATTTGAAGTAGAAGAAGAAGATGCGGTATAAGAGTAACCAGAAGCACAAAGTGCATGTCCATGAGAGGTAGATTCTGAAGACAAATCTAAGCTGATGTGGTGCTTCTTCATTGCTGCTTCCAAGGATGCCATCTACTTAAAACACTTAGATTCATCATGATTATCTTTCCTACAAAAATTGCAATGACGCTCAGTCTTCTTTCCTTTTTGCTTGGATCCTTTATCATTTTTTAAGGGAGGAGCTGACTGAGAGGGTTTGGGACCCTTGTTGTTTTGCTTTTTATTGTGAAAATTATGTTTCTTGGGAGGCTTGGAATTTTCTTTCTGTTGGGACAATAAGGCTTTCCCAGATGTATCTGCATTCTTAATTATTCCAAGATGAATGAGCTTGTCTTGCTCTCTAATTAAGGAATCACAAAAGGATTCAAGACTAGGCTCTACATAGCTGGCTGCAGTCAAGGATTCTTTCATGGAGTAGAATGTAGATACAAAAACAGAATATGCAAGTCCAAGTTTGGAAAGAATATGATAAATACATTGTTTGTCTTCTCTCTTAATCTTGCATTCTACACATAATAGTCTAAGAGTTTTATACTTAGATAAATAGTCTTGAATGCAAGAAAAATCATTGGGATTCAAGGAAAGCAACTCATTCTCAAGTTGATGACCCCAAATTTCATTTTGTTTACCAAACACAGATTCCAACTTGTCCCAAGCAACATCAGGTTCATCAATTCCAGATATGTGGAATCATAAATCAGTAGAGATTCACATCCCAATCAATCCACGAGCTTAATCACATCTATTTTCCCATTTAATTTTCTTATCATTATCAGTGGGTTCTGTTTCTTTCCCTGAGGTAATCCTGAATAGTCCCCTACTTCACAGAACATCCTCCATACGAGATTTCCATGAGAAATAGTTAGAACTTGTAAGTATAATATCACAAGGGGCGGCCATACTGTAAAATACTGGATGAAAGAACAGAAAGTAACTGTCTAGATGCAAAGATCTCGAAAAAATATGCGGTTTTAAAAAAAACGGCACTTAAAACTGATTCCGGATGATGAAGTTGTGCTTGATCAAAGGAAATGTTGAAGATGTCCCCAATAGTGACGTGGCAGATATTAACTTGACCAATTAAAAGAAATAACCCCCTCTTCCAAAGATCTACCTTTGACAATCACTTTACAATAAAGTTTCTTTTGAAGTGAATCACTTTTATAGAATAAGTGATGTTCACTTTTACAATAATGACTTTTAAATAGTGCAGCAATAAATTAAAGGACTTAAGTGACTCACTTTTATTTTATTTTATTAATGTGAGATGCACTTTTACAATAAAGTAACTTGAAAATAGAAATTGCATGCACTAAAAAGTAGCTTGATAAGATTTGAACTCAAGACTTATCAAGGTGTAAAGAAACTTTGGACCAAGTGAGCTAAGTTTAAAAGGTACGTAAAACTATGGAAAGAGGAAGGGGGGTCTTTTTTTTTTTAATTTTTTTTTTACTCTTCTCTCTCGTTTTCCGTGCTTTCTTTCTTTTCCTGCAAATCACAAAAAAACGAAAAACAAAAACAAAACAAAAAAACTTTTTCCACACAACGGGGTTAGATCTTGGTTAGCTTACCCAGAAAGCCTACATTTCCAAGTTTTCTCACTATTTCTGATTTGCCGTGATCGCACAAGGTGCACGGCAAAGAGCATACGTAGCCGAGAAGACAAGAAAAAAAACTTTCCCTCACTGTTTCTGATTCGCCGCGATCGCACAAGGTGCACGACAAAGAGGATACGCAGCCAGGGAAGGGAACAGTCTGAGACTAAAACAAAAAAATCTAATAATAATACTGATAAAATATGAGAGATTTAAAAAAAACAAAACCATCACTGTAACATTATACCTTCAGATTTGCCGAAATGGGTGTTTCTGGAGCAAATGGAAACGGTTTTCGGTGAAACGAAAACTGTTTCCAAATGGAAACAGCACTCTGGACACAATGGAATAGCTCCCACAGGCCACAAATGCACAGGAAATCTAGAACCAGAAACCCTTAAAAAAGTTTTGGCAACACCAGTTCCAGATCTTGATCAAAACCAAAAGCGGCTCTTCATAAAAGCTCTGATACCATGTTAGGGTACACATGGTACTCCCAAAGGACCGAACACCAATAATAGCCGCTTCACGCAAACAGATCACAGATCAATACACCAATGTTTGTCACGTGGTTAAAACCCTCGAGAGGGAAACAGTCCACGGCCCCGACCAAATAGCTACTCGGAGCAATTTCTTATGCAAAAGAAAGAAAGTTACATGAGCTTCTCATAATCGATCAACTAGCCAAGGGCCCTCTATGCTCTTTAAATAGAGATCATAGACCAATCGGGTGTTAAGCCACGGATCAATGGTAGGTATGATCTAAGAGAAGTTGAACCGTCGGATCACTCTATTTCTAGAACATATCGTGACCGTCGGATTAGAATATTTACAAATGCATACTAATGCATACTAAAGAAACACACTTTTACCGAACGGATATATTACACAAGTTGATCTTAACTAACTCCTAAGTGTCTAAATATCCTAACATGTTAGCTTCCGAAAGATCTGCTTTTGGTGGCTAATGAACAGCTGCTGCATTTTCCTATGCCACCGAAAGCTCTGTTTTCTGCAAAATCATTAGAGGAAATTTCAACTTAAAATGGGCCTTTTAACTTTTATTCAAACTCCATGTCAATTCTGAGATCCGAAAATTAGGTCTAAGAGAAGGATTTGATTCTCCCAATATGAAACACTTGTATGAAAACTGAGAGAGGTTATTTTTCTAGGACCTGTTAGGAACAAAAATCTCCCAGTGTTTTGCCAAATGATTTTCCAGTCGCTCAGAATCACTATTTTAAAAATATTCATTTTCATAGTAAAACGCCACTTTCGGTGGCTTGGAGCACCCTCGAATTTCGGTCTTAGTTGCCGAAAGCAGGGATTTCGGTGGCTAATGAACCATTGGTATGTTCACCTAAGCCACAAAAACTTCCTTTTCAAAAAATGTGATCAACAGGCTTTCAGTGGTTAACATGGTCCTGAGCCAAAGCTGTTAGCTACCGAAGGCTAGCTTTTCCGTGGCTAATGAACTGTCGAAAATTCCGCCTAAGCCACTAAAAGATAAACTTTCAAATTTTCTTGTAAAATAAAGCACCATCTATTCAAACTTTGTGAATCACATTTAAAATCTCATAATGCATCTTGAAATATTCATCATTGTGCAAAAATAAATTTTCTGAGTTTGACTGAGTGAAAACTAATTTATTTAGGAGATAACAAGTAGCATTACCTAAAATATGAAGTGCTTGGAAACAAAAAATTATAGAAACAAGCACCTCCAATATCAAGCAAAAAGTGACCTACCTCCTCATCTTCTACAAGTGTCTTTAATATATCATCAATTTCACAGGAAAACATTTCACAAGCAATAAATGAAAACATGCCAAAGAAACAACCATGAATTACTATTTGTAAAGAGAAAAATCTAAGAAGGTTAATACAACTACACATGACGTAAAATCCATATATTCCCTTTCCATCAGGGTAAAGGAAAAAATACCAACAATAGTGAAGAAATGGTAGTTACTTGAATTCCCTTATATTGTCTGCATCCTTTGGTGGTTGTTCTACAATATAACACAACATTTTTGGAACCTATGGTCTATCTTGAATAGCAAAAGGTGGTAGTTTATGAAATAACAAACTATGATAGTTGACTAAAATACTAGGGACTGCAAGATCATTGTATAAAACCTGCACTCCTGGCTATTAAAATTAAGGAGTGCCTGATATGAATTCAATCTTAAAATGTAAAATTGTAATTTACAAATCCTTTATAAATTTGAAAGAATTTTTAGATCAGTTCATGAATTATGTTGCATGATCCAAACACAATTAAAATAAGTCACCTTCCTCCATGCTTTGAAATCAATTCAAAAACCTGAAGGCTCTATCATATTAAATGATAGAACATGAAAAAATGCCATTAATAAGGGTAAAACATGTGAAACTTATCGTTAATATCTCATCCTTTGCGACTGCCATTGACCCATCATGGGTAATATGAATTTCAGGCCTCCCAAACAGAGCCTCTGCATGCCTCTCAATAATATTCAATCCCTCTTTGGACCTCATTGTAGCATACCTTTACAAAGTCTCTAGATCAAAGGACATAACATAAGCCCTCAACTAACATGGTTTAGCTCGTATCTGACCAAAATCTATTGGATTGAAATATTGAGATGTAGGACCTGTTGTGCCAGCCATTGCAGCAACAACTGCTGCAATTTCTGCACCACCTTATACAACTAAGTTGTCTTTCCAATTTACACCCTCTAATTCTCAGTGGGTGTTATTCAACTGCTCAACATCAATTTCTTCCCTTGAGGCAAAAGGAAGCATATTCATGCTCTTCACTAGTTGGAAATGTTTGTCAACCCTTCTCAGAAAGTATCCATACATGACATACGCTGCATAGACCTGCCCCACTCGTAACTTGCTAATCTTAGCAACATTGTTTGAGTCTGAAACTACATTGTGATTTCCCAGAACAAGAGACAAATTCTCCTTTATCATCTCAATGGCCCCTATAGAATGGACAACTTTGAGCTCTAAGTCCTGATTTGGCCATGTATCTACCTTCCCAAAACCAGCAGAAGGCAGTAAAATTGTTGGGATCAATGAAACACCTACATCCATGAATTTCTGAACAATGAGAGCATAAATGGTTTCTTCTAAGGCCTTGTGTCTCTCCTCAGCTTTCAATTCCGCAATTCTCCTAAACACCAAAATAATTATGTTTGGAAAAAGGAATATAATCATATACAAAGGAAACATTGGTTATAATAATAATGAACAAGAATATCTGGATCTAAATTAGCATTCTAATGTTGAAATTATGGTTGCAACCTGTATACTACAAGGTCTGTGCTACTTTTTGAAGGTTTCTCCTACTGTGCATTAGCATCCTGATCAGTTGCAAGCCTCTCTAGCTGCTGATCAATTGCAGCAGGGAGAAGGTGAGGATGGCTCTTCAGAATCTGAGGCAAACATTTACCAGTTGGAGATTGCAATT
Source organism: Pseudotsuga menziesii (assembly GCA_001517045.1). NCBI lineage: Eukaryota > Viridiplantae > Streptophyta > Pinopsida > Pinales > Pinaceae > Pseudotsuga > Pseudotsuga menziesii. The sequence goes on from LPNX010277835.1 coordinate 488,247, forward strand.
CGAGGGGAGAAATACAACTAGAGTTTTTTTCTTAGTTTGCATCAGCTCTAGAATACAAATTTGTTTTTCCTAGTGTTGAAAACTGCTCCATATATTGGATTTCCTCTTTGAGTTAAAACTAAAGGACAACCCTGAAAAAAAAGGGATAATTAACATAAGCATGCTACATGGTGATTTTAAACCATAAAATTGAAACATCATAAGAAACCAATGGAAGATATTTGCAGAAACATTGTGGTAGGAATGAATACCCAAGACTTGTAATAAATAAGACAATAGAAAATAAGTGATGTTAATTAAATTATCCCAAGAAAACCAAAGAGCACATGCTGTTAGAATAATCAACCCATAGTTAGCTACCTTAGACATTAAATAAATCATTTTTGTCTTATTTGCCTAGTTTCATGATTCCACCTTATGCAAGTTGTCATCTACCTATCCATAGTGGTAAAACTTGCCTATTTTGAATCATGGAGCACTTCAGAAACCTCAAGGAATCAAATCTGCTTTATTCCTGGCCTCCTAGGTGCCCTTCTGCTTTTTTTGCTTTATTGCCTGCTTTTTCAGTGCTTTAAGGCAATTGGAAAAGTTTGACTAGGTGAGGTTAACTAGTTTTTTTTCCTCCACATCCTCCACTCTTTTCTCCTATGAAAAGAACGTATGAGTTGTCCTTCCATCACCTTTTAGCTTGCCTAAGTGCTTTTTCCAATTCGTGAGCTCCTTAGCTGATTTGGAAACTACTTTATGCACCTATGGGTGAATTGCTTAATTTTAGTAAGCCTACTTTTGACTAGATTCGAATTGCCTCCTCATGCGTTCGAATCCCTTATGTAATTATTTAATGCAGTAGCCTATGTTATTACAAGGTTGTCTATTGTACACTGAGTTAATACAGTTTAGTGTTCAGCTCCATATTCAGTCTCTTTTGTGAGTGATTTTGCATGTACAATTGATAATTGTTGTGAGTGTTATTGTTCTATCACTGGGTTCAATTTACACATGGTATCAGAGCCATTGTAGATCGATTTCTCTCTTTCAAATTTGTTTTGCAAGTTCGACATCAGTGAGTGGGAGCCTTCTACTGACAGCCGGGACAATTTCTGAGCTATGGATCAATCTCAGAAGATCATCTTGACTCCCTTCAATTTCTTTGAATGGAAAGCAGAGATGGAGATAATATTGAGAGAAAAAGGCCTCTACAGGGTGACTATGGCAACAGAAGCAGAGCCCAATGCAGCTACAGAGAAGATAAAATGGCACAACAGGAGGGATGAGGCCTATGGTCTCTTGTGTCTAAGTATTTCCAGAGACCTCCTTTTCCATCTTGATGGATTGACATCACCGAATGAAGTATGGGAGAAGCTTGTTGATCTTTTTGGAAAGACAGATGAGATGAGGGGACATCAAAATCTAAAATGAACTGATCTCCCTGAGTCCAAATAGCTTTGAATCCCTGCAACTCTATTTCTCCAAGTTCAAAGCACTTGTTTTGCAGCTAAAACAATGTGGGATCGAAAAGAAGGATGATCAACTAGTCTTGGACATACTCTTGAAGCTTGGCCCTGACTATTCAGTGTTTGTTTTGACCTTCTATGCCACAAAGTTGATAGCTCGAACCTGGAAGATGCATAGCCTTATATTTCATGGAATCTCTCACACAAGAAAAAGACAAACGGGTGATGATGGGCACCATCAAACCATCCAAAGACCAAGCTCTGGTTTCTGCATATTCGAGGGTGGATTCAAAAAGCAAAAAGAAAGCTAAAAATCCACTTAAGCAAAAGAGAGACAAGAACAAGTCTCCGGAGGAGCCACAAGGTTCCAAGAAGAACTACCTGAAGAAGAAGAATAAAGGAGAAATGAGCAAGTGCGCATACTGCAATAAGGGAAATCATACCGAGAGCTCCTGCATGAAGAACCAAATAGACATGCTGACCCAAATCCTGGAGAAGAATGGAATATCCCTTCCTGGCAGCTCAAAGAAGAGAGAAGGAGGATCAAGTTCAGAAGGCAGAGAGAGAGTTCATGCATTGGTTGCTGGCACATCAAGCTCACCTAGTTTCATCATTGATTCTGGATCTTCAAGACATATGGTTTTGACCAAGGAGGCATTCTCCTCACTTGACATGTCGAAAGGTCCACTAATAGTACTGGGAGATGACTCTCTCACTGAAAGTTTGGGCAAAGGGAGGATTGATATTGATCATGGTCGGTTCAACAATGTGTTGTATGTTCCTGTTCTTGCCTCCAACCTCTTATCAGTGTATTAGATGACCCACACTGGGTCTCCAAATAAGGTCATATTATCCCCTGATGAAGTTGATATCATAGAGATCTCAAGTGGTAAAGTCATTGCAAAAGGAGTTGCAAATCATACTTCAAAGGTATACATGTTCTCACACTTCCTACCCTACTCAAACCCCTCTGCTCTTCTGATTCATGTTAATGAGGCAAGCAAGATTTGGAATGAAATATTTGGCCACCTAAATTACAAGTATCTTTCTTATATTAGTGAAAAAGAGATGGTCATAGGGTTACCAAAGATAAAATTTTCCAAAGGAGTCTGCCAAGGTTGTATCCTAGGAAAACACCCATAGCATAAATTTGAGAGAGCTAGCCATGAGAGAACCTCTGCACCCCTCGAGTTGATCCATAGTGATGTTTCTGGCCCATTCCCTCATATGTCCATGAGTCAGGCCAAATATGGATTGACTTTCATAGATGACTTTTCCAGGTATTGTTGGGTTTACATCCTGAAACACAAGTCTGAAGTTTTTGGCCTCTTCAAAGTCTTGAAGGATTTGGTTGAAAACCAGTCTGGGAGGAAACTCAAGGTCCTTAGATCTGACAATGGTGGTGAGTATGTCAAGTATGAGTTTATTCAATATTGTGCAAATTTAGGTATTCAGATGCAACATTCTATCCCTTACACACCACAGCAAAATGGTGTTGCTGAGAGGAAGAACAGATCACTGAAGGAGATGGCAACATGCATGATAGAGGCCAAAACTTTACCACCAAAGTATTGGGACAAATCTATCAACTGTGCAACCTATATCCAAAATAGGGTTCCTCATAAACATCTTGATGGTATGACTCCTTTCGAATCATGGAGTGGGCACAAGCCAGATGTGACCCATTTTAGGATTTTTGGCTCAAGGGCTTGGGCTAGAATTCCAATAGAAAAGAGGAAGGCTTTGCAGCCCCAAATCCAAGAGTGTCTATTTGTTGGGTAATCTGAAGATTCAAAAGGGTACAAGCTGATAAATTTGAGCACAAACAAAGCCTTCATCGAAAGGTGTGTTCAGTTTCAAGAAGAACCCCTAGTAGCAGTGGAAGTTGGAGAAGCCTCTTCACCACTAGATCCTCTGAAAGTAAGTGAAGAGATTGTTGAACATGCTGATTCTGATATGTCTGATAGTAATGAGTTTATTTTAGATCCTAACATCCCTACAAGGCCAAAATGGGCAACCAAGACCATTCATGTAGCAGGAGAGCTAGCTGAGAATCCCAATGACCCTAGGAGGACTAGACCTCAATTTGAGAGTGCTCTATGCATGAAGGATCCTATGTTTGATGAGAAATGCTATCTGATGGTGGAATCAGATCCTCAAACATATGAAGAAATAGTAGGAGATCCAAGATGGCAAGCATCCATGAAGGAAGAGTTCAGCTCACTCCAGAAGAGCAACACTTGGGAGCTAGTGGATCTTCCCCCAGGGAGGAAGCTAGTTCAGTGTAATTGGGCGTACAAGACCAAATTTGCTGCTGATGGTTCACCTCTGAAGTACAAGGCCATATTGGTATCCAATGGATACTCATAGGTTCATGGCATAGACTACAATGAGACCTTTGCACCAGTGGCAAAGATGGACTCCATCAGGCTAGCCTTAGCCATTGCAGCTTCAAAGCAATGGGAGGTACATCACATGGATGTAAAGTGTTCCTTCCTGAATGGATATCTCACTGAAGAGATATGCATGCAGCAGACTCAAGGATTTGCTACTAACCCATCTCTTGTGTGCAGGTTGCGAAAGTCATTGTATGGGCTAAAGAAAGCCCCCAAGGCTTGGTATGCTAAGATTGATAGCTTCTTGATATCACTGAATTTTGTTCGGTGAAAATCAGATCCAAATGTCTATTTGAAGTTAATTAATGGTTCATTAATGATCATTGGGTTATATTTTGATGACATTCTCATTACAGGAAGCTCAAAGGATTAGATTGCTTCCTTGAAAGGTGCAATGAACCAAGTCTTCTCCATGACAGATTTGGGGCTCTTAAGCCAATTCTTGGGGCTTGATATTTCTCAAAACAAAGCTGGAATAAAGGTGCACCACTCCAAGTATGCCTTGGATTTTCTAAACAAATTCAAAATGAAGGATTGCAAACCAAGAAAGACTCCTTTCCTTTCAGGAGTGAAGCTAGAAGAAGTTGATTCTTCACCTATGGTAAACAATACACTGTATAGGCAATTGATTGGATGTTTGTTGTATCTTACACATACTAGACCTGATATTTCTTATGTAGTAAGTGTGGCCTCTAGATACATGGATCAGCCTCATGATATCCATTGGAAAGCAGCCAAAAGGATCCTTAACTTTGTTTAGGGAACAAGGACACATGGGATCTTCTATAAAGCAAAATATGATCTTGATTTGATTTGGTTTACTGACAGTGATTGGGCAGGTGATAGCACAGAAAAAAATTCCACATCAGGATATGTGTTCATGCTTGCAGAAGGGCCAATCAGCTGGTCAAGCAAGAAACACAATGCCATTGCACTCTCATCTACAGAAGCAGAGTACAGAGGAGTTGTAAATGCATCAACTCAATGTTTATGGTTGCAGGGGTTACTTGGAGAGTGTGGCTTCAAATCAAAGTACTCAACTACCATCTACTATGATAACTAGAGTACCATTCGAATCTACAATGATCCAGTTCAGAAGCAGAGAACCAAACACATTGAGATCCATATGCACTACATCAGAGAGCTTGTACATGATGGCACCATTCACCTACTCTTCTGTTCATCTTCAGAACAAGTAGATGATATCTTCACCAACGCATTTTGTGAGAAGACCTTCAGTAATCTCAAATCACTGATGGGGATTGCTGATCATGCTGTGAAGCATGAGTGAAGAAAATATTTCCAAATTTTGTTTTACAGTCCATGTTTAAGGGAGGATTTTCCCATGTGGTTTTTGCCTCTTTCCTTGTTTAAATGGACATGCAGTATGTAAAGGGTGACTAAGACTTATTGCTAGGCCCTATAATTTTTTGATATATTACTCATAAGTCAGGATTAAGGGGGGTGTTAGAATAATCAACCCATAGTTAGCTACCTTAGACATTAAATTAATCATTTTTGTCTTATTTTCCTAGTTTCATGATTCCACCTTATGCAAGTTGTCATCTACCTATCCATAGTGGTCAAAATTGACTATTTTGACTCATGGAGTGATTGGGAAACCTCAAGGAATCAAATCTACTTTATTCCTGGCCTCCTAGGCACCCTTCTGCTTTTTCTGCTTTATTGCCTACATTTTCAGTGCTTTAAGGCAATTGGGAAAGTTTGACTAGGTGATGTTAACTAGTTTTTTGTCCTCCACATCCTCCACTCTTTTCTCCTATGAAAAGCATGTATGAGTTGTCCTTCCATCACCTTTTATCTTTCCTAAGTGCTTTTTCCAATTCGTGAGCTCCTTAGCTGATTTGGAAACTACTTTATCCACCTATGGGGGAATTGCTTAATTTTAGTAAGCCTACTTTTGACTAGATTCGAATTGCCTCCTCATGCATTCGAATCCCTTAAGTAATTATTTAATGCAGCACCCTATGTTATTATAGGGTTGGCTATTGTACACTGAGTTAATACAGTTTAGTGTTCAGCTCCATATTCAGTCTCTTTTGTGAGTGATTTTGCATGTACAATTGATAATTGTTGTGAGTGTTATTGTTCTATCACTGGGTTCAATTTCCACACCTTCAGTACATAGTAACTTCCTTTAGAGATGGATATTCAATTTTTAGAACAAAAGAGGAAATCCTACCAGAAACAAGGAGATAGAAGCAGCCAAACTTTCAGATGTCGTTCATTCTCTTTACACTGATTCAATATCTCAAAACATAAAATGCATTCATCTCTCAAAACAAGTTATAATTGAGTCCACACAAAAACATAATATGCAAAATTAAACGATGGAAGGACATCCAAATCCATGACTGAAGCAATGAATTTCCTAAAACCGCTAGAGCAGAGGCTCCCTAGCATTCCCAAAAGCTTCAAAAAATGCCCCCGCGTTAATTTTTCTTCAGTCACCTCTGTATCAAGACCAGACATAAAAACATAATCATCAGATTTTCCACGCCTACAATGCACATGAGATCCTTCCTAGGAGCATGCCTGAGAAATATAATGAAATCCGATTAACATTATCCAGATCACACCGAATGATAACAAATCCCTTACTATTCCTCCAAGGCCATTTAAGCATTTCTTTAACAACTGGAAATCCATGTCTCTTATGGTCCATTACAAGAGATACCTTGAAAGGATATACAAACAAAGATGAACCTCCTAGTTCTCCATTATTGAGCTGATGCACTGCTCTTTGAGCTGATTTTGGAGAGAAAAATGTTAGTGTACCCGATTTTTTAGTTGCTTCTCTTTGTCTTGCCACTGAGTATTTATGGAAAGCAGCTATGCTGCCAACAAAATTTTCAAACATTAACAAAATATCTCTTTCATCAAGATTTTGTGCATCCTGATGAAAAACTTCAATGCTTAAATATTTTCCATCCAGTACGAGATGTTTAATTTCTGCACCAGCACCAAAAAGTGCCATTGGAGAATGCTTTCCCTGGGAGGCATAGAATAAAGACTTTTCTATGCCTTCAAATTTCACTATATATCCACCTTATTTCATAGTACAAGACATCTTTCAGCATGCCATATGCCTGGAGAATTTTATCTAGAACATAAAAGAGTTGTATTTATCTTTTATCATGGTCAACCTCTATACCAAGACGATGGCTGTTGCAATTTTATTGAATGTGAGAGACAAGAGAATGTAGATTTTTATTATTCTTACCACACAACCTCTTCAAAAGGAAATTTCCAACTCCAAAAATCACTTTCTTCTACATTGAAATTTCTTTCAACAGATGGATGTCATATGAAGGATGAAGCTGAATTGCAAAGACCCAATCCTCCTCTAATGTTGTCACACAAATAAAAAATTGCCTTGTGGTGCATAAAATTTACCCAAAAACAACCCATTTGGGCTTGTGACCTAAAGATAAAAATGAACATGATGGATGCAAATATGCTTTTTGTCCTGTAGCAGCTACATCATATCCTATCCGGTCATATCCAGAAGACATGGCCCCGTTTTCAAGCATACAAGACAAAATATTTTTTCTCAAAGCTACAGCACATGTGCTAGACCCAAATGGAGATCAACTCCAGCAAGTTAGGACATGTATAACAAGATCATGCTTGAGAGATAGCTACATTTCTGTTATAGCATCTTTACATCTCACCATGGATTTGGCATTGATGTTATTTTCCCAGCACCATTTGTTCCTACAACATTTTTGTTTATCCGCCCACTCCTTGTAAACTAAAAGAAGATTAAAAAAGGTCTCCATCTCGATGACAGAGCAAAGTTTTAAACAATTAGACTTTGATTTTCCACCTCTATACGAAACCTACAAAATATGCTTCCTACATTTTCCATCAAAGCTGCAAGTACAAGTCCTTCCCTACCCAAATGCCGAGATAACCTGTCCAAAATAATCTTTCCCAATCGAGGTTCTACACCCATCTTGACAAGATTCAAAACAGATTCAGTTAATTATTTTAGGCATTTCTGGACACAAACCACTACACCTAACTGGACTAAATTTTTAATAGCTACACTTATTTCCTCATGGATTGGGGATTGAACAAAATCAAAGGATTCAAGGTCCTGGATACCCAAAGCAAGAAGTTTTAGAAGAGAAATTCCTAGATGAACTTGCAATATTTCTGGATCTCTATGGGGTGCCATAGAATTAAACTCTTCTTCTATGTAAATATGGTAGCATATCCTCACTTGGGTGTGACATGCATGACCAGATCATTGAGCAGTTGCACTCTAGCGGATTTGGCCCAGCCTCAGCACATTAGTACTAGTTTTGGGTTCAAATATTCTCTGTTTTTTCATTCCAGAGTCCACAACAAATCTAACCCTAGGAATGTGTTGGGTCCTCAAATGCCCCTTTTTTACCACACTTATTATACCCTTTTTTCCTTGTCTTACTCCATTCTATGCACCAAACATATGTTTTCCTCTCATATTTAGCCTTGAATCTTTACAGGTATAATTAAATATTGTTTTATATTATTAATTCCTATCATTGTTATGTGCAGAACTTTGTTTCTTGAATTATGTTAATACATCGTGATTTCATAAAGGTAGTTCAAGCTTTCAGAAGCACAGGTGTAGCAGCCTAGGTGGTTTGAAGAAGAAGAAGAGATTTCAATGCCAGATGTTACTTACCAGTCGTAGCTCCACACGCTTGGCACAAACAGACGTCATCATTCCACACATAGATGCAACAGGATCAGCTACAATAGACTCAGTTGTGACAATGCGTCATTGCTTATGGCTTAGCCACAATAGATAGGGTATTTCTTCACTAGGTTATGGTTATTCACTAATTGCTCGAGCATCGGGATTTCCTATATTCTCTACTTTAATTTAATTCCACCCACAGCTGTAACAACTCGTTGTAGTGAGGCATCCTGAAGATCGTATATCTTCATCGCTGCCCAATATCAGTGGGTGAAGGTTATGATTGTTCATGTATAAATATTGGGAAACATTCTGATCCAAGGGTTGGTTGATATTGGATTATACTATTTAAGGTGTGACAGAGAGTTGTACTTTATAATTTGTCATTTTAAAATAAGGAGCAGGATTCTTCGGATCTCTGCATCTTAACATGTGTTAGTTCCAGCATTTCTGTTCAAAGTATGGGCCCCCCTTCCATAAAGATTCCCGAGTTAATTAGATGTTTTGATTGTTTTGTTCTGTGGTGTGGAAATTTCAGTAATTGCATTCTCCAGAGCTAGTTGCAACAGTAATGATTTATCATTGTAGTTCCTTTGATAGTAATATTTACATTTCCTTTAAATTGTACCTGCGTGGTGTGGCAGTCGACCATGTAGGTTAGTTTCCATTATGCATGTGTGTAAATAACTGTTATTGTCAAGCTCAACTCAATTCCTTTTCATTACTTGTCTTTCTCAGGTTTGCTAATTTAGTCAGATTATGGTTTAGAGTTTGCTTAGTTCAATAACTGTTGTTTCCAATTCTTATATTAGTTGAACTAAACTAGTCATTATGGATTTACGTATAGTCTTATATTGTTAGGATTTAATTTTTTGCAAAAGTAAGTCTAGTTATCTATTTCTATATTAGTTAATTGCTTGATTGATATTGTAGGAAGTAATTGCATTTATAAATTTCTAGGTGGGTGATTTAGATTAGTTTAGCAATGAGAGGAGTTTGACTGCTCAAATAAGTATGACAACTAATATTTTATTCATTTGATCAACTACTAAGTGTTTATGCACAGACAGTGTGAATTATCTTTGAAATAAAAGACTTCCCTGGGTTGACAATTTATATTAAGAATTTTGTGTGTTAGCTGTAATTAAACTTGCATATAGAGTGACCAACATTTTGCCATTGTTTCTCGGGAAGGTAATTAATAGACATAGTAGTAGTTTAATCCATTCATCATTCTTCTATATTTTTTAAGATTGCATGATTTCTTTTGGGTTGCATGAATATGAGGAGAGTTCAATGTGACATTCCGAGAACCCCATAACTCCCCAAAATACTAACTTTGTAGGGTGGTCGAGGTCATGGAGGAATTCCAGCATTGGGAAGGAGGATGTTCATTGAATATCTAGTTTCCATGGCTAATTCCTCTACCGAAGCTCACTATCAGGGACCACCATCTGTCAGAAGAAGCCCATTTACTCCAAGCATGGAAGTTTAAGCTTCTATAGTGGAGAGAAAAAGAGCAGCTGTGACACCATCTAGTGTCCCTATGGACAAAGATAGAGCTAGTGCAGTGGGAGTAGGTGAGCCAGAGGTGGTTTTCCACGTTGAAAGGAGGCAGGTCACAAAGGAGGAATATTTATGGATCCACAAGGACTGGGAAAATCAGAGGAAGGAAAGGCATGAAAGAGAAGATGAAAACATGAATAACAAACGTGACCCTGAAGATCACGAAGAACTAGTAGGGGATAAACATCACAATGATAGCGAACCTCCGCATGACGAGACTGTTTCCATACTTCAATTCCCCATATGATAGCCAATTGGTCAGGCTCCCATGAAGAACATCTCACCATCAATATTACCACATCTTCATGGGAAGGCTACATAGGACCCACATGAGTTCCTCTTTGAATTTGACATCCTCTTTCGCAGCTATGACTACACGTCCAATGAAAAAAAATTAAAACTATTCCCTGCCACTTTGAAGGACAATGCACTACGATGGTTCATGAGCCTAGGGGGTGACACTGTTACCACATGGGAGCAGATGAAACAAGTGTTTTTTGGGAAGTACCAGAAATACTGTAATACTAAGGAAAAATGAGAAGAAATTTTCAAAATGATACAGAAGGATGAATAAAGTATGGAATATTTCATAGAGAGGCTTCTATACAATGTACGTAGGCCAAGACATACTGACATGGGGGTAGATGTGCTTAAGATCATCTTACTTCGTGGTATTATATAGGATTTCCTGGACATGCTAAACTTTCTGGGGAAAGGGGATATCTCAAAAGAACCATTGGATAAGATCATCGAATTATGTTGAAGGTACTCCAAAGGATCCTCCAAGACTAGCAAACGAGACAAGGGACTAGAACAAGATGTCTTCAGCAGAGCACATAAGTCATCTAATGGAGGAGCCACTTAGGAATAAATAGGAAACCTTCTCAAAAATTTCAAGAAAGAGATGAGATTTCCATCTCATAATAAATGGATGTTCTAAGGGCCAAGTAGTGGAAAACAGTAGAAGATCTAACACTTAGCATATTCTGTCCTAGATGTAGGAAGAAACATCCACTGAAGGAGTGTCCAATTGACAAAGTGGAAGTATGTCAACTTTGTGAGATGAGTCATGACACCAAGGAATTTCATTCACTACCCCAAGTGAAGGAAGTCCTGCAAGCATATACTCCTAATGTAGAACCTTCATACTTCGTTGCTTAGAAGAAGCCTTGCCAGCCTCAAAACCAAGGTATAAATCTAGAATCATTTTTTTTAATAATATGAATAATATGAATAACATGAATACACAATTCCCTTCACATTATTCTAATAATCAATGGCATCCATCTCAACATTGTATGCAGAACTCTAACTCTTGGACACCTTGGCCACAACAAACAAACCATCACGCTTCTTGGTCTCCTGGTTGGAGAAACCCCCATCCTAGAAATTAGTTCCCTCATAACCAACTTCCTCACTAGTAGTTTCCTCATCAACAATTTTTTCATCAGCAATACCCTCTCCAACAGTACAACCAATAGCAGTTGCAACTTCAGAACAATGTTGCACCAATGAACATGCCAATACGACCACAACTTCTTTCTCAACCTAATCCTAACCCAAAGAATAATAAAGTAGTCCACCAGTTTGAGACTGCTAACATGCCTGCTTACTCCATTGCCCGATTTCCCGGCAATGATATAAGCTTACGATTAGGGAGGGTTGTGGAGCCCTTATTCATTGAATATGTTCCATCTTCAGTGATTGAAAGCAATATTGAACTAGAAATACCCATCTAATGCAACAATCCCCATCATTGAGGATGCTGAAATTTCTACCAAGAGACCAACTAAAACACAGAGAGAAACATTCATTGAAACGTAGCCTACACAACTAGTGAGAGAACCCCCCTACCCTGATTGAATGGCACTACAAAATATAGTGGAACAACTTCATTTTAACCTCTTAGGAGAGTTAAAAAACTTATATGTCAAAATTCCACTATTGCAGGCCCTCCACGATGTGCCTATCTACGTCGAAATAGTCTTGGATATTTGTGTAAGAAAACTACGTAGAAAACCGAGGGATTTTCCCACTGTCCATGTTTTGGGAAAAAATTTTGAACTGATAATGGGAAGAACCCCCTTGACAAAATACGATGATCCTAGGAACCATACTGTCATAGTGCAAATTGGGAATACTCAGATACTGAACGTTTTGGTGGATTTAGGCGCAACTATTAACGTTATGACCATAGGAACTGTACAAAAACTTGGGCTCACCAACGTTCGGCCAACCCCTACTATTTTAGAAATTTCTGATAGGTTAACCATCAAACCTGAGGGAATCTTGGATGACCTTTTTGAATCAGTAGATTCATGGGAATACCCTGCGGAATTCTTGGTTTTAGAACCAAAGTCACAGCTAGGGGGACACCCACTGATTCTGGGAAGACCTTGGTTACCCACAACAGATGATTACATCAGATTTTGGTCAAGGTCTATGAGCATTTCAAATGGGACCGAGACAAAAATTCTTACCTTATACCCTCCAGATTGACCTAGCTTAGAAGCTAAGACTCCACTATGGATGGAGCTAGTGGAGGAAGATGGTGTTCAGCTATTGTTGACAATAGGGAAATCCTTAACCTTTAAAGATGAAACAGAGGATGATGCTATCAATAGTTTCATCAGTGAGCCTACATTTTTCAATAACCATGTTTTCCAGATCCTGAACAATACTCTAGATGGAGAAAAAAAACAAAATCTCACAGAGGAGACTTTAGTCAGTGACACTAGCATAATTCCAGTACTCAAGAATTCGAAAAGAATTCCAGTTGAGATAGAGCCAGGTAAAACACTGAATATCAATCAGGATCTCACTCCTGATGAACCATAATTCCTGGTCACACTATTGAAATAGAACAAGGGAGAATTTGCTTGGGAGTACATAGATATGAAGGGTATCCCTTATAATATGTGCACCCATCACATTTATATTAAAAATGACTCCTGACCTGTGTGCCAATCACAATAAAGGATGAAACTTAACCTTAGGGACATAGTGAAAGAAGAAATTCAAAATCTCTTGGAAGCAGGTTTTATATACCCAATCTCAGATAGCGATTGGGTTTCTCCACTCGTGATAGTGCCAAAGAAGAATGGGAAATGGAGTGTGTGTGGATTATAGGGAATTAAACAAAGAAATGTAGAAAGACCACTTTCCCTTACCTTTCATTGATCATGTACTTGCTACCTTGTATGGGAAGAATTTTTTTTCCTTTTTGGATGGGTTCAGTGGGTATAACCAAATCTAGATCGCTCCCGAGGACCAAAATAATACCACTTTCACCTGCCCCTAGGGTACTTTTGCATATAAGTTACTTCCCTTTGGATTATGTAACGTGTCTACCACCTTAAACCACTTATACTATGAAACAAGAACTCGACACAGTTCTCATTTTTCTCTCTCCTAATTTTAGTAGCTATTTTTACCTCCATTTCAAAAAGGGTTGATACCAGTATCACACATTTTCATTTTGAGGCATTTTTTTGGGCCTTTGAATCATCTTTGTCGTAAAATATCTTTAATTTCTATTTTAAAGTGTGTTTTTTAGAAATTTAACAAAATGACATACATTTAGAAGCAAGTTATAATGAAAAACATATACATTTTGCAATTTTTTCATTAAAATAAGACATTTTAATGGACAAAGTAAGACCTTTTTATTGACAAAATTGTAAAAAATTCAGAAAATAAAGACATTTAAAACAATTACCAGTGGATTTTAAGAGATTTTTTGTATAAAAATGATAATATTTCATATTATTTTTCAAAAAAAGAACAATTCACATAAATTATAGAAAAACTATACCATATATTTGTAAATAACATATTAGAAACAATATATAGAAAAATTTTATTTCTAAAATAAAGTCTAAAAGTCAAAACATTACTAATATATCTTAACAAAACATTATCAAATTTAATATTTTCTTCAAGATATGAAACTAATCAACAATATCATACAGGCCAAATTATTCATCGAAATTGTAATTTTCTGAGCTTACCTTTCTTCAGGGACATCAATGTCCTCTTCCATTTGATCTTCATGTCTGCAAGATTTCCAACGTGCTTGTTTCCAGACATCCCTCCTAATGGGGGTTGAGGCTCTTTTCACAACTTCGCCACAAGTGTTTCACTAAACTCTCCTTTCTTCAAACCAACTCCTTGCAATTCATCTCGAAGAACTTGAATAGCATTAATTCTTTGTTTGATGCAATTACATTGCAGTGGATCATTATCAATGGATATGCAATTTATGATTTTTTGTAAGGAGCATGTTATTATTGTACCTAATCACCAAAAGAAAAAAAATAGTGAAATTCAAATAGTATAAAGAAGCATACTTTAAAAAAATAATAATGAAGAAAAAAAAGACAATAAAACTTGAAATATGGCTTCATATGTAATATTGAAAATTTTACCTGAACACGAGAACAAATCTAAGACCCAATCTCCTTCTCTTGAAAATGTATCTATGAGATAATTAATCAACACTTGTATATTTTGATATATTTTTATAGTCTCTCATAACCCCGTAACTGTTGATGTATTTGTAACTTCATGTTGAAGCCTTAGTTGTGTATGTGGCTAAAAAGTGTGTCTAAAGCTTAGAACACACGGAGAAAACCCAGCCAAAGGCTTCAAACAATCCCACGCAGGTATTGCTTTATCCTCGATCTGTTTAACATAGTGATATCCCACGGATATTTCAATATCCTCTACTGGCTTATGTGAGTTTGATCCACAGAGGATCTGTTTCCTGAGACTCGAAAACAAGGTAGGTGATAGGAAGAAAAGAAAAAAAATCAGATCTAACTATTAAAGTAATCCTGATCTAAAATTAAGCTACCTAAAGAGAATTGTTGAATTGATTTACTAGTTATACTGAGATATTTGAATAACAAGTACTTCACCACATTGATAGAAATGCAAATGAGATAATAAACTCCTTACTTAAATCACAATATTTTAATGAAAATTAAATGGAAGCAACTCAAGATTAAATCATTCAAGATAACTGTCACATACCCCAATTTTGTAAAATAATGTAATTGTTTTAATTATATTTCCTAAGACATTATGTTAAAGTTAATGCTAAGTAGGAATTGATGACTCAGCAAAGTCAAAAGAAGTTGAATGTAATTTTGAATATTTTATTATTAATAAATAAAAAGTGGAGACAACAGCATTGGGAGAGCTGTTAATAAGAGGTTACTGGTCAAACTGGTGGAAGGAACTAGGTGGAGGGGAAAAGAAAAGTGGCAGAATCCTCAAACACTTCCTAAGTTGCAGGTGGAAACTTCCCTATAATTGGGGTCATGATCCCCCAAGAAAGTGGGATCAGAGCAGGTGGCTCAATAAATGACAACTAACCCAAAAAGACCTAGGAAATCTTTGAAAAGTACCCAATGAATAGAGCTGAGGCTGCTCAGTTATTTTCCAAAGAAGAATCATTCGGGTGGAATGCTATTCAGGAAATTCATTTGGGAAAAAAGGGAAAAACAGTAAAGAAGTTGTTCTGAGAGGAATGTTGCGGTAACTTGGTTATTACAGCTTGTTAGCTGGTAGAACTTACTGATAAGTGCAGATTTGATACTGAGTTTGAAGACTGGTATCCAACTATTGCTGCACCTAGTTCCAACCAGGGAGACCAGAGCAAGCTCGGGGGTCCTGAGGAGTCACTGTTTGAGAGCTCTCCAGGAGTTGGTAGGGAGGAACGACCTCCCATTGTTGTTATTGTCCAGGTTTAAACAGGTTTTGTCACCTAATTGTCTTTGTTTTAATAACTGTGAATGGTTGAATGTTACGTTTGTAGTTTAGGATATAAATATTTAGCTGGTTTAGTGATGTAAATGTTTTTAGTTTATTAGTAATAGAATCTTGTGATGAAAAATAAGGACCCACTGTGTTTTTCCTCATCTGGGTTTACCAGACCGTACTCCAGCACAGGGGTAAAATTATAAGTAAGGATGATATGATGAGAATGTAGAAAAGTAGATTGATTCTTTATCTATTTTCAAAAGAGATATTTTACTGACAGTTGTTGAGTTCATAGATAAAAACTATTTCCTTGTATAGTATTTACTTTCAGTAGTCTTATTATTTAAAAACAAATAGAAGAATATAATAGTCGCACTGAAGAAAGGTTAGACTAGGTATACCTGCGGTTTAAACCTTACATCTATTTTCTACCAGTTTAAATAATTTAACTTCTATATGTTGAAATAACAACACTGAAAGTAGGAGTAATTAAATATTGTTCAAAATTCTACAGTTAAAACCAAACTGTGTTAGATTTTATGTAAGATTAATGATGTAATCTTTTTCATTTTTTTTTCCTTTCTCAGACTAATCTCGAACAATATCTAGAGCTGTTATTCTATTTTTCATAAATTGTAAATGAATGCTACTATATATATATTTATACGAGATAGATCCTAAGTAGTATTATCATAGTTGAGCTGAAGGTAATGTTCTTATTATACTAATTGCAAACTGGAACTATTTATACTTTCTGTACTACCAGGTAAATACACAGTACTTAAAGAACATTAATTAAAATAAAATAAAAATATAAAGACCCTATATAAATTGAAGGGTATAAACTATATACGTTAACATTTACAATTTCTTAATAACTAGTAAGTCAAGGTATAAATCAGGTACAAAATACTTGACAGTAAATTTACAAAAGAAATATCAAGAGTAAAAATCAAATGCATATATGTACAGGAAATAAATGCTAGAATGGCAGAATGCTCAACCTTCGAGCTTCACTATAATTATATAAAACATAACTGGAAAACCCTCATATTTGCAGAAGCGCAGTGTAATTAACAATAAGTTTTGAGAATACATTAACAACAGGTTATTTTATAAACTGAGAACAAATTACTATTACTCTATATACTTATAAAAGAACCTAAGCAGAACTAGCAACAAAAGTAATAAGTATTACAGGAAGAATAACATTGTTATTATAATAAGTGATAATTAATATCCTATTAATTACTTATAAAGATAGTATTATTAGGAAATCATAGTAATGCCTTAATCTATTTTTGGTAAAACAGAAATATATTATAGAACCTGTACCCAAGGTTACACTGTCAGTTACTTAAAGAATGTTATTAAAACATTAATACTTTAAAATTCATAAAGTATAACCATTATAACAATTTATAAAATTCTTTGAGTAAATAAATAACCCAATATATTATTAATGTACAGGAAAACCCTACCTGTTAATACCATAAATAATTTACAGAGAGTAAATTAGGTATTTATCAAATTTACAAGAATCAGAGGTATCCAAACTCAGATAGGCTCAACAAGCCGAGCTTACACAATATATTGTTTCAAAACTGTACAGTAAACCAAATATATAACTCAAGAAAATTGTATGGACAACTTATAGCTCCAAGTTCAACATAAACCCTGTCAAAATTAAAAGTATGCATTGAGGTTCATCAAAAGTAAGGAGTTTTATCTCCTTTATACCTCACGGCTACAAAAATGATATACAAAATGAAGCTTATACAGCCTGTACAAACAGTAATATATATGTATACATTACACAGTAATCAAGTGAAGGACCAAAACCACAGTTTTGGCTACAGCCAAAGACCCAATGCTAAACGAAGAGATGAAACTCTTTTAACAGTGTCTGGGTTCATTAAACTGAACCAAGGTAACCGCAAGGGTTACAAACTGAACCGCAAGGGTTCATTAAACTGAACCAAGGTAACCGCAAGGGTTACAAACCACGAAGGAAAAGCCCATGACTACCCTAAAGGACCAGAAAGGAGGAAAATGCCATGGATAAAACTAGGCTTACCAGGAGTATCCAGTCATTGAAGTATCACACCTTCCACACCGAGGAGAGAAGGCCAACCCTATAAAGAAGGAAAAGCATAATATTAAAAACCTTGCCAAAATGTTGTTTGTTTAACTTAATTATTTTGAAAGAAAAACGAAGGATAACCCTGTACATTACCTTAATGTTTTACGGAAATTTGACCTTTGAAGAACAACAACATGACCACCACTGTCACATCCCCATCCCTCAACCAGTGAAGAGGACGCGACGAACATCAAACACAGCCGGGCAAACAGCCCCATGAACATTGACAGAAATCAAATGCTGAAATTAAAAGCCTAAACAACAGGCATACACAAATGCATAATTCATCATACAAGGATGCACAGTCCTTCAAACAATCAGCAGAAGCAAACATAGACATGCCAGCATTTACAATCAATATAAATTACAAAGATGCAGTAAACAGCAACACTTATCTCTTGATGAAGAATTCACCCGCAACCAGCTACGTCGCTGCAACGTTCCACCCAACCATAGGCCATCTTTCTCATCAATCTCTCAGCAACGCTGCCACCCCCGAGCTAGGCATAATTCCTCCAGAATAAGGGTCAATTGCAGGCTTATACATAGCCAAGGGGACATAAACAACAATCCAACACAGCTGGGTTTCACAGGCTTTCAACAGACAAGCCAAGCCAGCACAGTCCAAGGCTCAACCACTGCATACCAGCAGCAAAAAAACTTCATTCACTGCTCTGTGATGAAGGCATAAACAACAAGGTGGCAACCCCAAACCGAAACGAGGCATAGCTCAGCCCGCTAAGCAACTCAGAGCTGGTTTTGGCCCTAACGTGGCCAAAACAACCCAGCTGCAACCCAAACAAGGTACTTCAGCTGCCCAAACACACAATGAACAATAACACAAATCACAGACCACAACGGATAATCAATAGCACTCCCAGCATAGCCATGGGAACTCAACACAGACCACAATGGATAATCAACAGCTCACCCCAAATACCCAGTGGCCCGAAACGCAGTTGGACACCACAGCCAACAAAAACGCATTAACATACACCTTACCAGTGAAGTGGGGAGCAACAACCCATTTTGCACAACCAAAGCTGCTGGGAAAATGTATGTGGACCATAATGCAGACAAATTCACAGTTTCCTGACCTGTGCGTGAGGACCAATAATGCGGAACCCCACCTTCAGCCCGTGAGGAAAGGATTTAGCTACTCCATTCACCAATTCGCGGAGGAAAACGACGTGGGTAAAACCCAGGAAATTCCTGTGCGCGAAAATGAGAAACGGGAGGGAAATTCTCTGCGTGAGAATGCACAACAGTCAGGAGGACGTGAATTGCGAGTGCCTGAGCATTTAGCAACTCGTGGAGAGGAAGAAAATGTTTGCGTGAGACCAAAATTGCCCAGGGCCTGTGTGTGAGGAGCCAACAGACCCAAAATCGTGGTGAGAGTGAACTAACCAGGGATGAGTGCGTGAGGGAGAAGAATGGGCAGACGTGGGTGGAGTGAGCATGTAGGCAAAGGACTGACAGTCCTGCCACACCCACCACCAAAGGCAATAACTGCCTCAACCACCAGTAGCCATTACTCCTCAGCTACCCAATCAAAACATTAAAGAGGTTGAAAGAGGTTGGATGAGACAAAAGGTGACAAACAACAAAGGTGGTGAAACATGGATTTTTCCCCCATAACCAAGGTTTGACATCCCCCACCCCTCATCCTTTGGAACCATGCCCTTTTCATTCAACGTTGCACTGCCGTAGCTGGTTGTGGTTTATTTTAATTGATGTGCGGGTTTACATGATGCCGAATTAAAATGTGCCGGATAGCACGACATACCATAGGCAATTATCCCCCATTGTCGTAACATACACAACCAAATCGATGGTGGGGCTTTTGCCTTGAGCTCCTCACCATGATTAATTACATTATATACATCATGCAAACGGGGTCAAAACCGGGGACATTACAACCACTATGAGGAAAATAGAACCCTTCATTTACAGCAAAAGAGAAACAGTTCGCTGGAACAATAGGTAACTAGTCATGACAGAGGACGATTCACCAACTTAAGGCAATGACCTACACAATAAAGAGTTTGGGCAATGGGTGCAAATGGCGAAACCCTAAGAGAATCAACACTGCTCAACGTTCAAACAACAAGCTGTTCATCACCGTATTTTCCTCACAACGCAGTAGACGAGCCCATGAGGAAGTTAACCGGCATATTGACTGCTAGCAGACAGTGCAAGCAACGGAGCGGACACGGAGGTTTTTGCAGAGTGGCCGGAGGCCCGAAGGAAGTGGAGGAATGATGATTTAGGGTTTGAGTCAAACCTTTTTAACATGCCAGTACATGGCTGGAAAGAGCCCATGTAATCCTTTTAATAATTGGCATGGAGTGGGTAGGAACATTATAGTCCCACGAACAAGATCTCCAATGATTTTGCAACCCAAATCAGATCGTGGAGGTTCTACAAGGTTCGACACACCATAGTCAACCACCTGCATATAAAATCAATCATGTAAACATTAGAATGATGTTTGGAAAACATTTTAATGTAGAGTTTGTTCATTGTTTGGTCCAACACAAATATGTATCTAGGATTGTAATGATTGTTAATAAGATACAAGAGCAAAGGGAAATAATAGTTTACCATGGCGCGGCTCGTATATAAACCTATTTTCTATATTATATATTGCCCTAGTTCACAAATGAAGGTAAAGGGAATAATAGTATAAAGACTATAGAAATATAATAATCAAGTTAAGTGATCAATTGATCATGATTATGGTTCTACTCTTGACCTTTAGGATAATTCCTTGCATTTAAAATAACAACCCATTACTAGTTATAGAATCATTTTGTGACAAATAGTCTTTTTGTCAAATTCAAGCTCAAAGGTTATGAAAGATATTATAGTCATTATATGATAATTAGTTTTTGTAAGTTAACTTCCTTTGCTTGATAGTATAGTTATGAAAATCATAAAGTGGTATTTGAGTATAATAAATCTGGAAATGATCTATAAGTTACCATCTAATTATTGACCATGGAATGGAAATAGTTTCCCAAATAATACAGATTTTTAAATACTAAAGGAAGAATTTAAAAGTGACTTGTATCAAAGTAGTAAACCTTTTAATTCTTGAATTAAGAAAAGTATAAGTTTGGTACTTAAACCTCCTTATCATGTTACACTTGCAGTTGCAAATTCAATCATGGCGTGATCCAGTAATCATGAACAATTAAAATTAGATCTTTGATTTTGTGATTCCGCCATACTTACGATGCTAGTAAAGAAATATTTATCACATTTACACTTGCAATTAGTAGGTACATGAAATGGTTCAGTACTCCATAGGGACATTAAATCCTGCTTTCATGAAGGAAAAATAGCTGTCATCTTTACTAGTAGAATTAAATTCTCTATCAGTAAGATCTAAAAAGTAATCATAGTTAAAGATTTACCTTTATAAGCTTGAGAAATCTGACTAGCATGTATATTCTTTTACTGAATTAATTTTGTACATCGAATCTTTATTGAATACTTCAGAATTTTGTTAGCAGCACCCGAACATCTTACCTGTATATCTGTAAGAGAAAGAAAACTTCTGCGTTAGCTCGGAAGCTAAGTAAGCCCAGTTTTTCATGACAGTCCCACCTTGTGGTCGCAAACCGAAAACAAATCAGTAACTGAAAAATAAACTATTCTATAAAGATAAGCATAATCAAAAGATCATTCAGATATGAATCTAGTAACATATAACTAATTAAATGATTAGTTAACTGCGTTATGTTAATGTTATGCAAATTTCAAAATTTTAAAAATTTTTGAAAAAATTGGGGTTTTGACATGTGGTATCAGAGCATAGTTCAAATACTAGGCCTTGATGTTGCCCAACTAGTTTCCGTAGAACAATAAAATGATATACTAACCTATATTATGTTTTATGTAAAGAACAAAAAATTTTCTTTTTTTTCTGAAAATTAACAGGCAGGTATGGAGAAGCTAGGAGAATATGCTCAGGAGGAGTCTCCAGATACAGAGACAAGGAAATTGCCCAGGGAACCTATGTTAGAAGAGGTGACTGCTCACTCTTCAGAGCTGATGCAGACTATAAAGGATTTGAAGACTGAAATGGAATTAGTCAAGAAGGACAATGAGAGGATTTTGAAGACTCAGGAAGAGTTGAACCAAATTTTGATGGAAAAGTTTCAGACTGAAGGGAGGAGCAAAAGATATGAATCTAAGGAAGTTAGACATCAGAAAGGATCTAAAAAGATGAAGCCGGCAAAAGTTGATAACAGTTCATCATCTGAAGGGTTCAAAGAACAACAAAGCTACCACACTACTAGTGACAGTAGTGAGGCTGAGTTGTATGACAGAAAGAAGAAGTACAGACCATATGAAAAGATTTCAGGGGAGTTTAAAAAGATAAAGCCCCCAACTTTTAATGGAGAAACTGAGAAAGGGGAAGAAGCAGAGTCTTGGTTATCCGGGATGAAGAAGTATTTTCAGATATACAACTATTCAAATTAGTTGAAGGCAAGAATGGCAATCTATAATCTCTCTGGAAAAGCAGACATATGGTGGCAAGATTTGAAGAGAGTCAAGGGTATCAAGGAAAAAGAAGTTAATTGGAGTACCTTTAAAAGGTACTTCAAGAAGAAATTTATGTCCGAACAATATTATGAAGAAAGAGCTAAAGAATTTTACGAATTGAAGTTAGGTTCAATGACTATGAAGGATTTGAACAGTAAATTCTTAAGATTGCTAAGGTATGTACCTTATTTGGTAGACGAAAAGCCTAAAGTACAATGCTTTCTTAGCTGTCTACCATATCACATCAAGGACAGAATTGAGTATGATAACCCGAAGACTCTGGAGGAAGCCATGAGGAAGGCTAATTTCTGTTTTGAGCAGAATAAGAAGAAAGAAGGTATAGCCAATTGGAAGGCTAAGAAGAACAACAATCAGCCTGAGTCTAAGAATAAATAATTTGTACCCCAGAAGAATCTAAAGAATAATAAGAACAAAAATTATTCTAACAATAAAAATTTCCAGGGAACTAGAAATGGTACTGCCAATAATTAGAATAACTTTAAGGGCAAGGAGGCTGCAAATAACCATGGGAATTTTACTAAGAGTTTTGAATGAAAGGAGCCTATTAAGTGCTGGGAATGTAATGGCCCACACTATGCCTCGATCTTCCCAAATCGGAAAAAGTCAGTCAGCAATATTCACATTGTTCAGGAGGAAATGACCATTGGAGAACTTGCGAGGACTATGCCCAGAATAAATGCAGCCTTGGAGAACTGCGAAGTTGACTATCAAACTTCCATGGTGGAAGTGGAAGGTATGGTTAATCAAAGCCCTGTAACCATCTTAATTGATCTAGGAGCTAGTCTTAGTTTCATTGCACCTCAAATAGTGGAAAAGTGTAAATTGTCTGTTGATAAGTTTGATAATTCCTGGTTAGTTCAATTAGCCACTAGGGCAAAAAGGAAAGTAACCTATTATGTGAAAGAATGTGCTTTACTTATGGATGATTTTAAAACTATAGTTAAGCTTAATGTTTTTCCATTTGGCTCATATGATTTACTGAATGGCATGGATTGGTTAGAGCAGCATAAGGTAATTTTAAACTATTACGATAAAACCTTTACGTGCGTAAATAGTAATGAACAACCAGTAACGGTTAAGGGTGTTCCTAGAAAAACTGTAATCAGGCATATTTCTACTTTATAACTTAAAAGAGCAGTTAGAAAAAGGTGTAAATCCTATGCTGTAACTATTATAGATGAGGCAAGTAAATCTGAAACAGATAAGTTAAAAATAGAAGCTATTTTAAACGAATTTACTGACGTATTCCCAGAAGAAATTCCAGGATTACCTCCTAGGAGGGAACTAGATTTCACTATTGATCTAGTGCCAGGTGCGGTACCTAGCTCAAAAGCCCCGTATCGTATGAATATTTTAGAACTTAATGAATTAAAATCACAGTTAAAGGAGTTAATAGATAAGAAATACATTCGACTTAGTGTGTCCCCTTGGGGAGCACCGGTCATCTTTGTCAAAAAGAAAGACAGAACTATGTGACTATGCATAGACTACCGTCAACTAAACAAGATGACCATTAAAAATAGATATCCACTACCCTGCATAGATGACCTGTTTTATCAGCTACGTGGAGCTACGGTGTTCTCAAAGATAGACCTGAGATCAGGATATCATCAAGTAAGAATTAAAGATGAGGAAATCTTCAAGACATCCTTTAGAACAAGGTATGGACATTACGAATTTGTCGTAATGCCATTTGGGCTTACCAACGCCCTAGCTGTCTTTATGTGCCTAATGAATAATATAATGCATAAATACTTAGATAAATTTGTTGTCGTGTTTATCGATGACATCTTGATTTACTCTAAAAATGAAGCAGAACATAAAGAACACCTAAGGATAGTTTTACAAGAGTTGCGAGAGCAACAACTCTTTGCGAAGTTTAGCAAGTGTGACTTCTTTAAGGATGAAATCCAGTACTTAGGTCATGTAGTGACTAAGGAAGGGATTTCAGTTGATCCTGAAAAGATTCGGGCAATCAAATATTGGTCGGTTCCAAAGGATGTAACAGATGTTAGGTCATTTATGGGAATTACTGGTTATTACCGGAGATTCATTGAAGGATTTTCAAAATAGCTAATCTGATCACTTCCTTGCAAAAGAAAGGAAATAAATTTGATTGGAACTTAAAGTGTGAAGAAAGTTTTAAGAAATTAAAAACCTTATTAACAAGTGCGCCTATTCTAAGAATAACAGATCCTAATAAGGATTTCGTGGTATGCACAGATGCTTGTAATGATGGCTTAGGAGGTGTGCTGACTCAAGACGAGCATGTCATTGCCTATGAGTCCAAGAAGTTAAAAAATTACGAAAAAAATTGCGCAACTTATGATTTAGAACTTGCGGCTGTTATACATGCCTTAAAAATGTGGTGACACCACTTAATAGACAGAAAATTTATTCTAATGACTGATAATAAAGGACTAAAATACCTTTTAGATCAGCCCAACTTAAATGCAAAACAAGCAAGGTGGTTAGCCTTCTTGAGTGAATATGATTTTGACATCCAACACATAAAGGGTAAAGAAAATAAGGTGGCTGATGCTTTAAGCAGAAACGCAAAGCTGAACTTTATAGCAGCAATCAACACTTGTGCTTCTGATTTAAATGAATACCTTACTGAAGGGGCAAAACATGATGCGATTTATCAGAAAGTACAAGTTACAGCTAAAGAGAAACCTACAGAAAGTTTAATAAAAGGTTATAGTCTAAATGAAGATGGATTTTTATTATTTAAGGATAAATTGTATGTGCCTAATGTGCCTAAGGTTAAATTGTTGATTCTGGACGAAGTTCATAAAACACCTTACTCAGGACATCCAGGTTACCAAAAGACTATAACCATGCTAAGAAAAGAATATTTCTAGCCTAATATGAAATATGAAGTAGCTGAATACATAACTAGATGTTTGGACTGTCAACAAGTGAAAACCGAACACCAACATCCAGCTGGTTTACTGCAACCTTTGCCTATTCCTAGTTGCAAATGGGAAGTAATCAGCTTAGATTTTATTATTGGATTGCCCAGAAATCAGAATCAGAATGACTCAATTATGGTGGTGGTAGATAAATTAAGAAAAGCAACACATTTCATTCCTGTTAAAACTACTTACAAGGCTGCCAACATAGCTAACATATTCTTAAAGAAATTTTTTTGATTACATGGAGTACCGAAGGTTATCATTCAGACAGAGATCCTAAATTCACAGGGAATTTTTGGAAATCCTTGTTTAAGGGATTGAACACAACACTGAATTTCAGCACCTCCTTCCATCCTCAAACAGATGGATAGACTGAAAGAGTGAATCAAGTGCTGGAGGATTTGTTAAGGATGTATGTTAAGGATTAGCCAGGTAAGTGGGAGGACTACTTGCATCTAGCAGAGTTTGCATATAATAATAACTATCAGTCATCAGCTAAGCTTAGTCCATTTGAAATTTTGTATGGGCGTAAATGCAACACTCCTATCTCCTGGAATAATCCAGTAGATAGATTGGTGTTAGGACCTGAATTAATAAAATAAATGGAAGAGATTGTGAAGCAAGTGTAGGAAAATTTTGTCATGTTCCCTCAAATTGACCATTAAAAGTGTTGACCATGCTAAGTTCCTAGGGGCTCAAGTTGTTATTAATTATTCTTCCTAGGATAAATTTTTCCTAAATAATATTCTAAGGCATGTATTTAATTTTATTTCA